>WEKY01036594.1:82854-113180 GCA_013390045.1 Picathartes gymnocephalus
GCTGCCCGCCGAGCCGCGGGAGGAGCCTCCGCCGCCGCCCCGCCCGGCCCGGCCCGGCCCCGGCCCCGCGGGGACAACTGTGTCACCAAGCGGCTTAAGGGGTGGCGGGGAGGGGGCAGGCTCCCGGTGTCCCGTCTCCTGGTGTCCCGAGGGCTGCAGAGGGCTTGCTATGTTCTCACATGGGGTTGCTGTGTTCTCACATGGTGTTGTTCTCTTAAGCAATGTTAGAGGAAAGAACTGGAATTAGTACAGATCGGATGAATAAGTGGGACATTGTATTCCAAGATGTGTGTAGAATCTGATAATGTTTAGCAGTTTGTAATTAAACTGAGTGAGGATCCAGACAGTCCATAATGACATTTGAAGGTACTACCAAGACAGGATGTTGCAAGTGTCTTGGAGCAGAGAGTAGGGATTCAAATTGTTAAGTTGCAAATGCAGGATGCACTTCAAAAGGAATTTTGCACCTTACCCATGCTTGGGCAGGAATAACTAACTGCAGAAATGCAGGATACAGGAAGAAACCAGATAGGCAGCAAGTGTGGGAGCAAAGATGGGGTGGCAGGTCATGAGCTGAACACAGAGGGCTGGGGTGTCTTACTGCAGAAAATGAGAGAAAAATGCTGTTTGAGGGGTACCTATGCACCTGCAGGATCAGGAAGCACAAGGAGGTGTGACCTCCCATTTCTAGCCCAGATGACTTGGGAGATGTGGGAACTGATCCACTCTGTGGGCATCTCTGCAGCTGTGCCACCAAACCTCAGCCCAGATGTTAATGCCAGGTAAGCATTCAGGTCAGCCTGGTGTTTGTGGAAGGCAGCGGGAAGAGAAGGTGTAGCAGTAAAAGGACATTTATACTGTGTGGAGGGGAAAAATTACATTATTGGAAGCTTTTTATGAAACAAATTGCTTCTAAGATCTCTTTATAGGCTGCAGTATCAGAGTTTCGTCCAAACTGTTGAGGCTTGTGGGAGAGATCCTCTCTCCAAACCCCACCCATGCTGCCCCTGGTTCTCTTACTCTTTTTTGGAAAGGGTCATGGTTACACCTCAGCGTGTGCAGCATGGGAAGGCCACAGCCCTGGTGCCAGCCATGGGACACAGATCCAAGCACTGTCCTTCCCTTGAACTGGACTAACAGCAGTTGATCCACACGGTCTGTTTTGCCCAGCTGCTGTGACTCTGCAGTTTCATATATGAGTAGGAGAAAATTCCCTTGGTTTAAGCACTTGGATGACAGTCTGGTTGGCTAAATTCTGTCTCCAGAGGTGGGGCTTCCAGGTCTGCTTCTAGAGCCAGCAAGAATGCCATATCTTTAGTTATACCACCCTTCTCTCCCATCCCAGTGAAGGGATTACCCACCGTCCTGTTGATCCCAATACCAATGGATTTGTTTTTCCAGTCATCTCCCTCTTCTAGTGTGCAAAGACAGGAGAGACAATTCCACTTGACCTGAGTGGGACCAGGTCTTGCTGTAGATCTAGCTGTCACCAGCACTGGAGTGGGTGCTCACATACCTGTATCTCTACATTCCTTTTGGGAATGGTTAGTGTTGGACTCAGGAGGACACAAGCGTGGTTGCACATTTGCCAGGTTCAGAGCTTGGTGATACCTCATCTGCTGGGAAGTTCAGACAAGGAAGATGGTTTCCATCATCTGGTCACCGCTTTTCCTGTCTGGGTTTGATCCCTAAAGTCTGACTTATGACACAGCCCTCATTCAGTGAGGAGCTGGGACAGCAGAACCACTTTCACTGCAGCCTTTTTTAATTTGAGAAATCAACTCAAAGTAGTCAAAGGAGGCCCTGAAGTGCATTAATGAAACTGTGTGGACAGAATACTCTTAATTTATTTATGTTTAAACCACCTGAGCAGCCCATCGAGCAGGATGGAAATATGACTGCTATTCTCCTGCCTTCCCACAGGGATTAGTGCCATTCCTCTAATCCCCTTTAACAGTTAATTTACATTCATTATCTCACTTTTGCCTGTGGGCTAGTGCTGAATGATTCTTAATTCTCAGTGTGGAAGCCCATATTCCAGACTAGCAGGGCCTTAATCCTAAACTAGTTTAATCCTGGAGTGGATTAAACGAATGTGAAATAATGCTTTTGACTTCCAGAAGTGAGTAGCCATGCAAACCAGTAATTAGGACAGTGCTTCCATGGCAAACAGGCTACAGACATTAAACACAATTCCTTTCTTGGATAAGAGGAACTGCCCTCTAGCAGAGGAGAAGGAATTTCTGTCTTACATCAGGATATGCAAAGAAGTCATGTCATGATGACAAAGGACAGAGTCATGGGTCACCCTCATGGAAAGCAGGAACAGTTATGCCAGAGTGGTGGACTGGGAATGCTTAGAACACCTTTGGAGAGAGTCTGATGTGCTTGGTGTTTTGGAACAACCCTTTTTTGTTTGGATGCACAGCCTGCAGCGTCCTCATTCCCCATCCCGCTGTGACAGGAGCTGTGGAAGCACAGCTGCTCCTCGTGTCAGGAAAAGGGCAGCACCAGGAAAACACCCAAACCATCAAACCAGTGAGAGATCTGCCTTTTCAGAGTGTTTTGGAGTGTTTGGAAAAGAAACTCAGAAATATAAGCAATGTGGTTTGTGGCTGTGGTGGAGCTGGTCCCCGAACAAGGGAGGCTGGTCCCCTGCTAAGGAGCCAGGAGGAGTCCTGTAGAGACTCCCCCAGGATAAATTAATGGAGGATTTGATTCCCAGCCAGTTAAAAGGATCAGAAAGTTTGCGAAGTGAGACATCTGTCAGTCTCCACAAGGAGACGGAACTTTTATCACCGTAATTTTCCATATCTGAGGCACTACAAATTTAAATAGAAAAGGGGAACAATGTGGCTGCCAAAGTTTCAGGACAGATGTGCCAAACTCGGCTGATGAATAGTGCCCTGATAGCATCAGCTCTCCTGCCTGCCTTCAGGTTCAGGACAAAGGGAAGAAAACAAAGACCTTTCAACACCAATCATGTTCCTTTTATTTGCCATATTCAGCCGGGCAATTCTCTGTGAGAGTCTCATCGGCAACAAAGCCATCCTGCTTTCCAATCTCCTGTAATGCATTTCTCAGAAGAGGTAGAGGCAGCATCCCCCATCTCAGGTGAACTTTCGCAAGAGGGAACAGGATGGCACATCTGGGCTTTCCAGGCTCCCCCAGTCCCCCTCTGAGAAGCTGCAGGCATTTATTTACACGCTGAATGGATCTTTTGACATTTACCATTCTGGGAAGTTATGATAAATCCATGTAAGATGTAAAAACTAATGCTAGTGGTTCGCTGTGGGAGTGAAACTGTGGAGAAAATGGCTGTATTTTCCATCTCTGTTTGCTTGGAGTCAAAACTAGATGTTTTTGTGGATGCCTAGTTTCAGCTTAACCACATAATTGATCTCACACAAGGGTGACCCAATGAGATACAAGGGCTTGTGGCACAGGACAGATCAAAATAATATAACTCAAGAGCTCCTACTGGGTTTAAAACATCAGTGAGCTTATTAGAGCCATTTGTTGGGAAAAGCCTCCTGGGTAGGGGGAGAAGTGGAAGATAACACAAGCAGGAAAGGCAGGGAAAGGCGTGACTAGGAGCAGCAAGCACCTGTAAGTGCACCTCTCTCCATGCTTATCTTGACAAAGCCTGTTTATGTTTACTGGAAGGGGTGTCCCTTCAGGTCCCTGAAGAAGTCAGGGAGGCATGAGCTGAAATGCAGCCCAAGCAGCTGTGTCAGGAGCTGCTGTGCTCGCTGCTGGCATGGCACACCTGGGACAGCTGGGCCTGCCAGCCAGGACACAGAGCACATCGTTCTTCTAATTCAAATTAATTCCCCGAAGTGCTTTCTCCTCTTCCCCAGACACACAAACAGCTGGAGGCTGAGATTGCAGCGCTGATGCCAATTAGAACCGTGATAAAGCCAGGCACATGGGAAGTGGGAGTGTGCTCAGAGCTCCTGTACTCCAGGTACAGGGAACTTCCAGCTGGGCTGGGAGCAGTGCTGGGCCAGCAGGGCAAGGATGGCCAGAGGAGGCCTGAGGAGGAGGAGGCCACCCAGTCCTGTGTGGTCCTGTCCCTGGCATGATTTTCTCTGCACAACCCGGGCAATGTGTGGACGAAATAATTTCTGTTGCACATCCTGGCCAGAATAAAGTAATGCCTTGATTCTCTAACACTAAAAATGCTGCTGGAGAGTTTTTTGCTTTTCCTGCAGTTTTGGTGATGCCTGCAGTGGGATGTGTTGTTCCACCCTGGGAACATTACCAGGAGGCGGGCAATTTTTTCCCCGCTTGGGCTGGAAAACCAGCCCAGGGAAAACCAGAGGAGCTTTGGAAGAAGTTCCATAGGGTGTAAAATTCCAGCAGGTGATTGATAGGGGTGACAACTTGTCTTTAAGAACTAGTTTGGGCTTCCTTGGTGACAGGGAGACAGCCATGATGCACTCACAGGTCAGGAAAACAGAGTTCTCTTCTTCCTGTAAAAAGACTCTGCCCTGAGCTTGGCATTTCCTTTTCTGGATCACAGTGCCAACCACAGTGAAACCAACCCTTCTTTCCCCCTACAGTACCCATTCCCAAGCAGGCAGGAAGAATTTCTTCTCAGGAAGAATTTCCTCATGGAAAAGGTGGTCAGGCAATGGAAGGGGCTGCCCAGGGAGGTGATGGGAGTCCTCGTGCCTGGAGCTGTCCAAGGAACAACTGGATGTGGCACTCAGTGCTTTGGCCTGGGTGACAATGCAGGGGTCAGGCACAGGTTGGACTTGGTCTTCGAGGTCCTTTCCAACCTCAATGATTCCATGATTCTATGATTTGCTTACAGGAGGGAAGTGCCTCATGGCAGCCATTCCAGATTCAAGGCTTGCCACAGGTCTTCCTGCTACAGGATGGGTCTGGCTCATCCAGCATCCCCAGGGAGGTACCCCAGGAGACCTCCTGGCTTAGCACCTATCCCTGCTTCCGTGCAGGGGGATAAGGGATGTTCTTGCTGGCAAAGCACCTCTCATCCTGTACTCAGGAGAGCCAAGGCACCCTGCCAGCACCCAAGGCACCACTCCTGCACCAACAGCATACTTCTCCCCTTATTCTTCCCAATTCTTAGCAAAATGTTTTAAGCATTTGGGGGCTTTTTTTTTTTTCCCCAATATGAGCCAATATGAGCCAAATTACAAAAACTTATCTTTTCCTTCAAAGGAGTTGGCGTTTAGTGCAGATTTCGCCCAAGGGTTTGGCAGGAAGCAGATACAGCTTTGACCAAAATGACTGAGGTCTGCTCCAGCACAACCCAGAGCTCCTGACAAATGTTTTGCTCTCCTTGCCCCTGGATAATGCTGTGAGCCGTGGATGTCACCAGAATGTCCAGCATTTTCCATCCTGACTTCAGACCAAGTGGGCACAACTCCAGGTATGTGGCATTTTGTGCTTTTGTCCCTCACATCTGCTTTTTGTTTTAAACTGATGCAAATCCAGAAAGATGCCACATGGTTCAGTCAAACAAAGCAGGGGAGAGACACAGGCAATCCAAGCCACTTTAGGAGCAGGTAGGTAGAAAGAAAGACACACATATCCTAGATCTACACAGCTTCTTATCTTAATTTGCCCTTTGAGACTGGGGTGTTTTCCTGATGTTCCATGACCATATGGGACTGTGATTTTCCTTCTCCCAAGCCCACCTGTGCTGCCCTGCTTTCCTCTTCCTTCCATCCCACTCTTCACTCTTGCAACCAAAATCTCAAAATCAGGTGGTAAAGATTAAAACCACTTCTGAAAGCATCCTGTGCAAGAAAGGAGCATTTAGAAGGCTAAATCCTCCAATCCCCTTATTCCAATTAGGGTCCTTTCTCTTACGGACCTGGGAGTGATGCAAGGAATCGCCTCCAATCTGCTCTCAGCTGGAGCAGCATCACCGTCATCGCAGTGGCGTGTGCCAGGCTCATCTGCAAACACACCAGAGACAATCCCCACTGTCCACATGGCCTCACACAGACACAGGAAGGGGAAAAAAGGAATGGGGGAGGTAGAAGTTCCTGAACACCCTGTAAGCTGATTAAAGGGTATTTTACGTAGGAAGGATTTAGCCATGCAGTTCCTAGTACCATCTGACCTCAATAAACTCCCCTGCCATGGGCTGGTGCTGCCATTGCATGGGGCACAGCCTGTGCTGGTCTCCCCAAAGGTCAGGGGCATCTGGACAGCTCCATCAGGACTTGGGACACCATTGCTGGGCCTGTGTGGGGCATGACATAGTCCTCCCACAGCCTTCTCGGCCTGGCTTGATCCTTGTGCACTTTGTCATCCCAAAGCCATGGTGCAGAGGCTGTAAGATTTTGGGATGTGTTTTGGCCAGCCAAGGTGTCTCCATGAAGAACTGCTCCAACAGATCCTGGGGTCTGGATTCTGGCTGGAAAGGTTTGGGCAAACTTTGTATGGACTGCCCTGAATAAACAGCAACCCCAAAGGCTGGATGGACTTTCCTTAAGGCAAGAGCAATGATGTCCACATGAAAATAGCAGCATTTATCCAGCCTGTTCTTAATGCTGTCTGGAGGGGGACTCTGAATGCATCCACACTGCTTCTCCAGGGAAAAATCTTTTTTGATCTCCTGCATCAATTACTTTGAAGGGTGAATGGGAATTTCTCCCCTTCAGAACTCAGAATGACCCCCCAGAGCTCTGAGTGCTGATTTTGTAGAGTCTGCCCGCATCCTCCCTGTGCTGTGGGCCAGGACTTCTGTGATGAAGTCCTCTCTTTTCTAAAATGCAGTTTCTTGTCTTTACCTCCAACATCAAAAAAGGCCAGGCTCACATACTCTCTCAAATATTGCCAATTTTGGGGCTAAAGCAGTTAACATGGTTCTAAGATGCTGCCTTTCACACTGCAGATTTGGTGACCCCTCCCCCTGTAAAGAGGAGGAAAAAGACCTTCCTCAGTTCCATTCTCAGCTCTGATGCCTTTGAGACATAGCAGTACCAGAGCTTGGGTGTTGAAGGGGGATGGCCCCTGTGTTTCATAATCTTTGCTCTCTGTCAGCACAAGGGTGTCCCCAGCTGTCAGCGTGGCTACTGGGAATAGCCCTGGCACCCATGGCAACTGGATTTACTTAATGCATCCCATCACAGTTCTCTCCACACTGGGCATGTCAGTCGGTGTCAAGCCTAAGTGCAAGTGACTGCACAAAGATCCTGATGGCTTTACACCTGGCAGCGTCCCCAGGGCAGCTCAGAGATGGCCCCAGAGCTCACAGATCCCTTCTCCATCCTGTCCTGGGGCATTTCTCCCTGCTGTCTTCAAGGAGTGTGGGTGCATAGCCTCAGCACTCCTCAGTGTCACCTGTTCGTGGTATTTTGCTAAAATCATGTAAATGGTTATGTGCCATGGACAGGTCAGTCAGGGCAGCCAGGAGCTGGGATCAGTCCAGCCCTGACTTCCTGCATCTGCAGGTGTGGCAGACAGGAGCAGGCATCAGGTGAGGCCAGTCATTTCCTCTATAATTCTTAGAGCCAGAAAATAGCTGAAAGCTTTTCTCTGCAGTGGTGCTGCACAGAGATAATGGGTTAGATTCCATCTAAATGATTTAATCCTGCTTCGTGCCTGCTGGATGCGGGCAAGGGGAATCTCCACTCCCCTGCTGGGACTTGGAGTGTTCACACAAATGGGGAATGGAAGAAGCAAGGTGCAAATTCACAAAGCTCCTTTTAATTGATATTGCTAAGCAGGATTCTTTATTACTCCTATTTCCATAATGTCTCCTGATGAGAGTTTGATGTAAATTCTGGTTGAGAATCAGATGTTTCAGGACGGAGGACTTGATTTGGGCTCTGGTTTATTTGGTTTTACATTTCAGCTTGAAAATGCTTTTGAGTTCTCTTCATGGCCCTGAATTTCCTCATCAGGGGCTTCCAGAGCTGTATTGGAGCTCAAGCCCACGGTTGTCACTTGCATTAAGTTGCAGCAGTGCTGGGCATGGCCACACCATTTTCTACCCCATCACCTTTTCACTCTGCCCCTGCTGCTGGAGGCAAACCCCATTTTTTGTTGCAAAGTGGTTATTCGGGTTACTTATTTCATGTTCTTCCAGTCCCCAGAACCTTTTAGTGTCCTGTTATTCACCCTCTGCTGCCATCATGGGGCCACTTTGTCCTTCCAGCCTCTTCTCTGTCGTCATCCAGATTCTCATCGCAAACTGAGTTTCCCCAGAGCTTGGGGGCATTTCAGACCCACTGAGGTTGTTTGCAAAGGAAGAAAAATCACATTAGTAATTTTTAGCTCCCTACATGTAGTTCAGCCTCTTTTATAAACCTGAAGCTGCCACCACCACTGCAGGCAGAAGCAGAGGCAGAAGGCTGCAGCTGGAGAAAGCAGGTACAGAGAGGAGAGGAAGGTGGTTGGGAAATGCCTGGACCAGAGCAGGACTGACCTGAACTGTCCCAGAAGAGGAAATGAGCTCCCCTGTCCTGGCCCTGTCTTGGTGCTCCAGCCCTGGAATGGCACCTGGAGTCTCTCTGCTGTTTTTCCCTGTCCCTGTTGCAGGGCTCTGGCTGCAGCCTGCACTCACAGGCTGGAGGGCTGAGGTTCTGCTCATCAGGGCCTAGGGTGTTTTTCCAAAGGAAAGATGATGGGGAAAATCTTGTCCCTCCCAGTCCTCTAGTCACAGGGACACCCTCTGCTTTTCCAAGGAAAAAGAAAGATAAGTAGATAGAAAGTGTAATACAGCTCCTGTTTCTCCAGCGGGAAGATTAAAAAAATTATTTGTGGTGCTTATTCCTTCCAAACTACTTTATACAATATAAAGAAGGAGAGAAAGGGTAATCCTATTTTCTTCCTCTATTTCCACGTCACCTTTAGCTGGAGTATTTGAGACCAACCAAACCCTAGCAATGGCAGGGGATATATTCAGGATGTTTTCCATGCATGTATAAGTATGCTGGTTTTTAGATGCTGTGACAGAATTTGTACTTGACAGACCTTCCCCAGTTGAAACCACAGTTCAAAAGATGTTGTCCCCTCATGGAAAAGTCAGCCCTGATCCTACCAATCAGGCAATGCTTGCTGTAAAAAAGTGACATGTCGTTCAGCCAAATCACTGGTACACACAGGGACTCATTGACAGATCCTGGCAATTGCAAACATAGCCCAAGCCAGGATGAAATGACAAGAACAGAAGATTAAGTCCCTATCAAGAGGTAATTAAAGCCAGGAAATAAAGATGACAATCATAGCAAATCAATTGGTACAGGGATGTTTGCCCAACAAATGTCACTATAGGCAGAAGCAGGAATTGTTATCCATCAGCAGAAATATTCCATCAAATTGCTGTGAATGACCCGATCACGTAATTAAAAGGACATTCCAACCCCACTGCATTATTTGCTGTTAATCATGATTGCTCATATCTGTATCTTTACCCAAATAATTGCTTCTGATAAGGCTGCAGATTTATAGGGGTCCCCAAGAGGAGCAGGCAGTGGAGCATCAGCTGTGAGCCGGGAGCGACCAGGGTTGGTGAGTCCCAGCTGGGGTGGGTGGGCTGCATGGGCTGTCCTCCCCCATCGTTCACTTTGAGAAGTAGATTTCAGACCTCTGTGATGCCTCAAAGAGCCATTGCCATGAGGTCATCCATGTCCTGAGCAGCAGTGCTGGAATGTGGGGGGTTTCCCTCTTCAGGGCTCCCAGGCTGGCTTGGGGTGTAGTTCTTTCAGCTAAAGGTCCCAGCTGGCCAAGGAGTTTGCAGTCATTTAAAACCAGCATCAATGGGGAGGAAACGAAAACTTGGAAGTATCTTAAGATGGTTAAACAGCCCTTCAGTGATGAAAATGGAGATCTACCTGCTGCTTGTAGTCTCACTAATTTTAAAAACTATGCAATCAGTATTGATAGGCAGGAGAAGTTCCCCAGCACCTAGCACTGCTTCTGAGAACTTCAACAAGCAAATATAATCTGCTCAGGGGAGACAAAATTATGTCCAGAAAGAGAAAAGAGCAGTTGATCACCAGATTAGCAACTAGAAAGGTTATGAAGAGAGGGGAAACTCTGGAGCCACGGATGGTGTTTAAAATAGTCTCTTAAATATGGTGCTCCCAGAGAAATGCCAGTCCAGGTGAAGCCAAATGCTGAGGTGAGATCCTGTTGGGCAGACGGAAGGGTAGGCTCAGGTTCCAGGTTCCCCTTGCCCAAGGATGCTCTGGTTTTGGTAGCTGTTTTCAGCTTCTTCTGCATCTCAGGACTGTGGAGTCTGCCTTGTTTGGACTCCAGTAAGATGCTGATCTTTGAAATGTCCTTCTTGTTTTAGTATTCCATCCCCTCAAAGCTGGATCAGGCAGGAAAACACAACACTGAAGCTCAAAGTGTGTGTGAGATGAAGCTTAATGGCTCCTTCATCCTCTCATCTGTTTGCTCTGCAGCCTCCATTAAATATTTGCCCTGTGGTTTACAGTGAATAAATTTCTGTATAAATCCCTCACTCTTGTCCTTTCTCCTTGTGCCTCTTCTCATCTTGCAGCACCTCCAGAGCAGCAAACAGTCCCAGAAGGGTAGCCAGAAAGCGTTCAGAATTCTCTGACAGTCCGTTCATGTTCTTTGTACTGTTTAGCTTCAGAATAAAGTAAAAACCAAGTGGGAGAACTTCGATTTGGGATTAGCAAGTGCTGTCTTGAGAGATTGCAGGACAGTGATGAAGGTTTGTTTCTTTGCAGGAGGAAGGCAAAAAATAAAGGAGTGTATTACAAATTACAGGTAGAGCTGCCACGTGATCCTTGGGGAAGGGTGAGCGCCTGGGAATAAAGGGGGAAACAAACTGGGAATAAAGGGCTCGTGATAAACAAAATGTACTTTTCTTTTTATTTCAGCAAGAAAACAAAATAGGAGGGCCTGCTGTGACTGCAAATCTGTGTTATTTCATTTTTCCTTCTTGAAAGGTTAGAGGATAGGTGGATATGGGCACACACGAGCCCTTCCTGTATGTGTGGATGGATTTTATTTAGCACGTGTAATTGTTTTTGTCCGAAAGCCCCTTGCGGATGTTTCCAGGTGTTTGTCTCTGCTGGCAGGAATTCCTGCCTAATTTAATTACAGTGGTGGTATTTCCATCACCCTGTCTCTGTGGGGCCTGTGAACTGCACCAGACACACACCAAGGTCACTTGTCCTGCTGCTCACAAAACTTTATGCTTTATTTCAGAAGAAAACATGGTTTCCATGATGACAACTCTGTGGCAAGTAATTATTCCCATGGTTGTCCTGTCCCACTTCTCAGCATCTCTGCAATCCCGGGAGAGGTAAGCACTTCTTGAGACTCTGCTTTCTTTTTCCCCATGGTTTTTGTTCAAAGAGCCTGCTAGCTGAAAACCCAGCCTTTTAGCTGCCTTCCTGAACTTGCATCTGCTTGCTTGTGGATCTTCTTTTTCCCTAAACAGATTTTGTTAAATGAATACAAATACTGTAAATGTTTTTTCTTGCTTAAGAATGGGAATGTTAATTTTACTTAATTCAGGAGAAAATTTGTGACCCCCAACAAAACACTGTTACAAAGACACTTTTGAGTCTGTTTTTCTGCTGTGCACTTACACAGCCTGATAAAGGTGCAAGTTTCTGTTTCCAATAGTGTGGCCCCATGAAAATATAACCAGAGATAGCCAACCCTGTAAGTTCACCAAGGCAGTCACGTGCAAGGGCTGGTCTTTGCTGCCCTTATCTAAGTGTTCCTCAGCTTTGTGTCTCTGGATGTTTTTTTGTTACATCTCCAGTCCTACTCTCCTCCTCTCTCGCCCTACTCTTTTGTGCTGAATCATCTATAACCCCACATTCCCACGTCCTTGTGACAAGGTGATTACATCAGTAAAAGTAAGGGCAGATTGTTTTCCTGTGTGATGTTTAGCAAAGACATTTTTTTAAGTCCTGTAAGGTTTTCCCCTTTTTTTGTGAAACTTTGCCAAAGTGGCACGAGTTCTTGCCCATGTGTGTTTGGGACTCTCTTGCCTTGAGGCAGCAGTGTTTAATGCTTGTTCTTGTGTGATTTTAAACCATTCCTTTTGACCCCCCTTTCCCTGTTCCAACGTGCAGGATGGAGCGCCATGCAGATGGGCTCTTCCACAGCGAGCTCAGCAAGATAAACGGCAATGCCTATGTACGGCAGCTGGTCAAGCACCTGGTGGGCCTCAAGGACAGGTGAGGACCAGCCACATCCACCCTCCTGGGGCACTGTTCCTCCAGTGGAACATAGGATCAGTCCCTGCCCTGAGGGGCTGCCCATGGAGCTGAGCTCTTCAGCTGCAGAGCCAGCCTGAGCACTGGCTGCCCAAGAGGAGAAGGGAAGGGGTACAGGGCCCTGCAGTGGTGGGAGGAGAGGCATTGCTGGGCCTCATGGTGAGTTCCACACTCCGTGGCTGGGAGGAGCAGCTGCTGTCCTGTATTGTCCTTGCACAGGTCCCAGAGGCACTCGGATGGGCTGTTCACCAGCGAGTACAGCAAGATGAGAGGCAACGCCCAGGTTCAGAAATTCATCCAAAACCTCATGGGCCGCAAGCGCAGGTCAGAGGAAACCTCTGGTGTCCCAGTCCCCATCCAGGCCTCTCACTGCCACATTGGGCCAGTAGCCCCCACTGAGGCCATGTCTGTGAGCATGACAGCAGATACGGCACAAGGTGCAAGTGCTGCTCTGCAGTGATGGTGGTTACATGATTGGTGTTTTGGTGTTTTTAATTATTATTAATTTTCTTTATCTAAACCAGCTCTCCTGGCCCAGTCAATACAGATGTGCAGGGGAGAGAGGGAATAAATGACCCTGAGGAACTTTGCTTTCTCTGGTTGTACCAGAGCTTTTTGAACACCAGGTAGGTAGGAGAGATTTGTCACCTCTGTGGCCCTGAGCCACACAACACTGAAGTCAAAAGAGGACTTTTATGAATGGCCATAGAAAATTCAGTTGTTAAAAACTGTAAAACCCAGGGAAGCAAAATAATATCTTTTCCTAATCATTTCCTAAGATTTGTCATTCTGGATTGAAGCTATTATTAATCCCACTAGGAAATGTGATCTAATGGTTAAAATTGAAAGAAAGCCTTTGCTACCCTGTCTGGATTCAGCTGCTGATTCAAACACACACCTCAGGATGGGTTGTCTCAGCACCTGGATATTGTCTTTTCCTAGTGCCCAACAGCTTTCCCTTAGACATCTCACTCTTAAATCACTATAATTAGGAGGAATATGCTGGCCTTTAGTACCTCTTGTGCCCACAATCGGGGTGAAACACCACTGTGCATTTTTAGAGTGCCGGACAGCAGGCAGTCATGATCCCTCTATCAAACATCTGCTCCTTAGAGTCATTCTTGAATGTCACAAAGTGGCTTTGTCACACTTCTTGCAGTCCATGCTCCTGGGAATAATGAACTATCTCTGTTTTGTCCCTTCCCACAGCTGCTCGGACAGAGATGCCAGGGAGGCTGCTGCCATTACTAGCCAGTACGTTTGCCCCTTCTCTAAGCAGCTGCTTGCAGACATGAAGGAAGATACAGACGGTTCTGAATGAAGGTGAAGGGAAAGAAACGCCAAGGAGACAGCTTTGTATGTGTATGGCCTTGAAAATAAGCAGGGAAGCTCTTGCTTAGTAAAAACTCTTGAGACAGGCAAATAAATAAAAATAATCCTGGAAAGCAGTCAAAAGCCAGTGAAACCTCTGCGATTATCCAAAGTGAAATGTATGTGGATGTGAACTCCTGTCAGTAGATGGAGCCTGGGTGAAGCACATCCCTTCCACTCTGTGTTAGCATCTGGCTGCCTGCCAAATAAAGACGGTTAGCTGTGCCTGTGCCTTGGCTACTCTTTGGGAAACTGGAATAAGGGTGGTTCCCTTATGAGGTCTTGGATCATTGGGAATGCAGGGGAGGAGCATTTTGCCAGGATTCCCCTACGTGAGGCATGGTGGGACACATGGCTGGGACTGGGGAGTGCCTACAGTCCAGCTGTGCACAGAGGTCAGACTAAGGGCTCCATGTAGCAGGAACAAAGTCAGATGTTAGGTCTTGTGGCTAAGAAATGTTCTGAGCTACACAATAGAGATACTCACTGTAAAAGTTGTTTCCACTCCATTCTGCCCCTGGAGTTCGTGGCCCAGTTTTGTCAGAGCCACTAAAGACAAAACTTCACAAGGAATAATTTGTTCCCACCACTTAATGAGGTTTATGTGCTGTCCCAGTGCCACACAGGCAGGTTGCCCTCCTTTGATGAAACAGCCACTCCAGTTTTCCTGTAAAACCAATGGATTTTGGAGAGCTGCTCTAAAATAAGGATCTTCAGCTGCAATCCTGTGCTGAGTGCAGCCCTGCCCAGCCCATCCTGCTCTGGCAGTTTTCACCATCTATGATGGACCTGACACCTGCAAAAGGAGCTGTTCCCACTCAAATGCTCACCTAAGAACCATTCACTTACTGAGGAGCTGAACAAACCTTGGGAGTTGTCCATTTTGGTTCATAGGAAGTCTCTGCTAGGAAAGATTCCTTTTGGAATACTTTTGGAAGAAGTGTTGACAGTCTGGATTTCATTAAGCTGCTAATAACCACCTGCCTGATGTGCAGCATCTGAGAACTTCCTGAAATCAGAAGGAATTTAAAAAGATCAGTAAAAGCAGAGGTCCCCTGAAAACTTCAGGAAACGGCTGAGATTCAAATAGTTGAAGATTTCCAGGTATGGAAACTCCTGGAAGGAGATTCTGGGAAGCAGCTTTACAGGGAGCAGCCACTGGTAGGAGGAGGTATTTCTTCCTACAAAGTTACTGGGCATTCCCTGGGCTGCAGCTGAGCCTTGTCACTGCTGGGTTCCACTTGGTGTCCCACAAGGTGGTATGCACCTTGTGGGATACAAGCCCCGTCTCTGGTTCATCAGAAACCAAATTTTCTCCCTTTCCAGTGGGAGAGACTGGAGTACACAGGCAGCTTCCCAAGTACCAGCCCTTGTCCTTCATGCTTATCTGGGCAGGGGCTTGGCTCTGAGTTCTGAACTGCTTCAAATATATCCTTGTTGCCACAGAGAGTTTAGGATAGGAAAGACCCAGGGAAAAAGAAGCAGCAAGAATTTATGCGTCATAGTGTTCCATGACTGGTAAATCCTCTAATAAGTCATCCAATGGGGCAAAGAGGCAAAGGTTGATCCACAGCAATCCACAGCCAGCTGGTGTTTCTTGTTGCCATAAAGTGGTGTACACAGACAAGGGCACAGGGCAGAACAGGGAGAAGATCAGCTTAGTTGGAAAAAGGGATTTTTCAGCAACTGGCAGCTCACCATGGCTATTCCTCACTGGCTCCTCATGTCTGTGCTCTTCCTGCTGCCCCTCTTGGCACAGGTTTCAGCACAGGAACCAGGTAAGCTCTTTCATGAAGTCCATGTCTCTGAGGAATGTCTCCCACGGGAGGGGATGGCCCTTTTACAGGTGGGAGGTTGCTACATTCCAAGATAGCTTTGCTCTGCAACTTGTGACCACAGCTCTCACCCAACTCCGTCACAATGTGAATCCTCGGGCAATTTTGCATCTTAATTTGTGTGTTTTTCCAGGATGTTCTGTCAATAACAGCAAACCAAGCATTCCTGAAAATAAGTGTCCTTATGTGGTGACTACCATCCACATGCAGCCAGGTTTCACCCTAACAATTGATCCCAATTTCCCTGATGGCCAATTCTTCACCATTGAGGGCTCCGAGCTGCAGTTGACAAAGTGTGTGGACTATGAGGTAAGCCTTTAGCTGGTAGGCTGTAAGGATGGGATGGATAATGCTGGGATGCAATGAGTTTCAACCTGGAGTCTTGGGCTTCCTGGGATTCCTAACCTGTTTCTAAAGGAAATCAGTTATTTCAGTTGTGTGAGTTTGGGAGCCTACAAAAAAGATGGAGAGAGACCATTTATAAGGGCCTGGAATGACAGGATAAAAGGGAGTGATTTCAAACTGCCAGAGGGCAGGGTTAGATGGGATATTGGGAAGAAATTCTTCCCTGTGAGGGTGCTGAGGCCCTGGCACAGGCTGCCCAGAGAAGCTGTGGCTGCTCCATCCCTGGAAGTGTCCAAGGCCAGGTTGGATGGGGCTTGGAGCAACCAGGGATAGTGAAAGGTGTATCTGCCCATAGCTGGGGGTTGGAATGAGATGAGTTTTAAGGTCTTTTCCAACTCAAAGCATTCTGGGATTCTGTTATCTTGTGTGAAACAGAAAGGTAGTATAAAAGGTCATTGTGTTCACTTAGGTTGCTGCTAAATTATTTTAGCTCTCTGGAGTGCTCTGTGTACAGCCACAGGCATTCTTAAGTTCCCTTTCAAAGTAAAAACCCACATTTACTTGAGCAAAGAGCAACAGCCAGAGTTAACACCCTGCAGGTGCCACTGTACTTGCTGCATAGAATGTTTCTGATTTATTCAATTTTAAAAGCAATCTGTTTGAATTCACCTGAGGTAAGAGAGAATGGCAGATTAGCTCTGGCAACATCTTACAGGAATTGCAGGGAGAGAGCCTGGAAGATGGGACTGCTTTGATATTGTCATAAACAAGGTCCCAGCATTAAGGAAAGAAAGGAGAAGTGAGATACACCTGAAAATAAGATAAAGCCCAGCAGTGTTTCTGATTCAACAAAGCACGAATTTGGCTCATTTTCTTTAGCCAGAGTTTGAACTCTTGGGCTGTTTCTACAGTGAATGGGTTTGTTTTTCATGCAGGAAGACCCCGTGCTGCTGCTGTACCTGATCTGCAAGGACCCTGCTGGCCAGGTGAGTGCTCTCCCAATGCTGCACCCTGGGACAAAGCACTGCAGGCAGTGCCTGCTTCCCCCTGCTCTTCCTAATCCCCACACTGGGATGGGCAGATGTTTTTCTCCTTGTGGGCAGAGAGGCTGCTCTCATAGCCACAGAGAGCTCCAAGGCTCTACCAGTGGGGAGGAGGTGGGAGAAAGACCACAATCTCTCCCCAAGATGTGGGCTGGCTGCAAACCCCAGCCTCATGCAGTCCCCATCCTTACACCATCCCCTCTGGTCACTCTACAAAGCAAGATCAGTCCCAACAATCTATTTTTGTCTTTGATTCTTTGATTTGCCCATTCTGCAGAGAGATTCCTTGGAAATCTTAGTCACCATTCTGAATGAGAATGACAACAGCCCCGTGTTTGCGCAGCCAAACCTCACCAGGGATGTCCCAGAGGTAAGGGGTTTTTGGAAGGGAAGAGGGCACTGCTCACTGAGTGCTGTGGGACTGAGGAAGGGTCAGCAGAGAGAGGACTTCAATCCATTTCCCATAGACAATAACCGCAACAACTTTGTTTTTTCAGGATACAAAAGTGGGCACTGCCATTGTAGCCCGTGAAGAATTAAGTGCTAGTGATGCTGACCTGGACACCATCTACTATGAACTCACTACCACAGTGCAGGTGAGCATCTCTGGGGACAAACAGTAGCTCTGGAGAAGCTGGATTCAGAAGAGCCCCAGCTTTGAGGAGAACGTCACTGCATTTAGCTCTCTCACCTTTTACAAAACCCAAACATTGATTTGGTTAGCAGAACAGAGCCATCAATGCTGCAGGCATTGAATTCTCTTATGGCTTGCACTTTTAATGCACTGTACAGATTAAACTTTCATCTAGGATATTCAGAGCCGTATGACTCAGGGAAGTCTTGTTGGCATGATCTGTAAACATATCAGGAGACCTTTGTACCTCAGGGAACTCAGAATTGTGCTGAGTCTGATGGGGAAAGCAGTCCTTGCTCTAATTGCCAACAGCAGCACAGGAAATGGATTGTGCACACAGTTAAACTAATGCCAGCCTAGCGTGCAAGGGCTGGCTGTAAACTACAATCAAAAGAAAATTCAAGAGAAGAACCAAATCTATGTTTGCATTTTTGAAAAGCATTGTGGAGAGAGCAGACAGTGCCTTCATTACCTCTATATCCCCGGGGAATTTAAGTTTCTGTGAAGAGAAACCACTAGTTTTTCAGCTCTGGGATCAGACTTTGCATTCACATTGGTGTAAATCCAGAGGGATTTAGAAACTCGGAGGCATAAGATTAAAGGAGAACCAAAGCGAGTGCAGAAGATTATAGAGTGAAATGCAACGCATGATACTTCAACTTGGCTTTACAGTTTCTTTCAAAGTCCAGCTGTGTTAGGCTAAGGCGGGTGATCCTGCCAGCTCGCAAAGGCTGAGCCATCTTTGACCTTTTATGTGCATGGAAGTGAGATTGCTTGGCTGTTAAGGACCCCAAATCGAGGACTGTTGGCAACTTGCTAAATGTAGGAAATAAATGAGGTGATAGATTTCATCCAGAAGCTGCTGAGCAGGTGGACAGGCAAATCAGGGAGTCTGGGAGAGGAAATTTACAAGAACAAACTTTTCTGGCAAGCCAGGGAACTCCAGTGTGTGTAAATCCAAGGATTAAGTAGATCAGACATTCCCACACTGCCCTTCATCCAGGTCCCCAGACTTAAAGGTCCAGTTGGGATGACAAACACAGCAATGAGCAGGATTTGGAATGTGTCTGTGATTGAGTCTGCTATAGGACTTTTCCTTTTCCCTTGCCAGGAAACAGATGGTTATTTTGCCATAAGAGGAGTTAATAATCCAGAAATTTATTTACAAAAAGCATTGGACTATGACAAATTTAATTCAACAACGTTGCTCTTGTATGCAAGGGTAAGTGGTTTGGGAAGAACAGAATGCCTCCTTTTCCTGGTCCCTCTTACCTGAAGGGTGAGCCTTGATGGGAGATCCCTGGGATAGGAGGAGGGAGGGTGGGGACTAGGGGGGGTGTATTTGGAGCACCTCTCCATAATTCCAGTGACAGACCTGCAGTCAGCCCACCTTTGTCAGCAGAACAAGATAACCCACTGCTTTAACTACTCTCACATAAATTGTTAAACAGAATGAAGTGACAATGGCTAAAGGGCCCCAGGCCACTGCTTTTGGCAGATGGGCCCTTGTTTTGGCAGTGAAACTTGTGTCTCACGATTGTGCTTTGCCTTGGGGGCAGGACAGGCCTGTGGCCAGCCCCGACCCCACCAACACGGCCACTGCAACAATAACCATCATCGTCAAGCAGAGTGACACCCGGGCACCCTGGTTCCTGCCCTGCACCCAGCTGCACAACGACACCAGCGTCTGCATCAGCAGCCCCTACTCTGGCAGGATCAACATCTCTGAGATGTCGGTGAGCAGGAGGGCTCAGACAGTGCCTCTGGTGGTGTTCCCAGTGGGAAGCACTGAGTAATTTCCATGAGCTTGTGCTGGTCTCCAGTATAATGCAGATGATTCAGCAGAACAGGGAGTCTTCATCATTCCCTCAGCCCAAGCAGCACTGCATCTCTCTGCTCCTACAGCACATCACAGGAGAGGCAAGAGCTGGAACACCAGCTCAAGGCTGTGTCACCTCCACTCTGTCACAGGCACCTCCCAGCCATAAATCCCGTTCTGCCCAGGCAGAGCCACTGGATCCACGCTGGGATGGGAGAGCTCCAGTTGCTGATCTGGTGCTGGCTTGCAGTGTGTGATTGTTTGCCTTGTTGTTGCAGACGGACCCGCTCCTCCTGGAGCCAGGACCCATCTATGCTGTTGACCCTGACTACACCATCAATGACAGGATCATGTACAGTATTGTCGGGGGTAAGTAGACCTTGTCACCTTCCACAAGAGACATTGCTCACGTCTCCTGTGGTACCTGCCAAGCGTGCTTGGGGGAAGGCCTGAGATTTGCCACTCTGTTTCTGCCACAGAAACATAACTAGAGCCACAGAACACTGTGGACTAAGTAGAAGAAACAGACTGTACAGAGCAGAAGAAAAAAAAAAAGAATTACGGTCCCACAAACCAATCTCAATGAAGTCTGTTTCAAAAGGAATTTGTTTTTTTTGCGAGATGAGACATGTTTTGTCTTTAAGTTTTTAGATGTGATTTTGTCAATCTGGTCATGCTACTTTCATGCAGTCTTTGAGCTGAACCCAAAATTCCCACATTATCAGCCTAATTTCTATTCATTGCCCAGAATTATGTTCTTATTCCCCATCACATCGCCACTGTCTCATCTGCCCTGTTTCAGTCTTGATTCCGAAAGGATCAAGGCAAAGATAATATTGGTCAAGTGGCATGTTCCTCTCCCTTTACCTATTATGCCTCATGGCACCACAGCTGTGAATATCCTCCTGATATCAAATGTATTAAAGAACCTTAAATTCCACTGGCATTTGGATGGAATGTGGCCTCAATCCCCACAGTCAATGACTCAGATCCTTTGCAACAGAGAGCCCACAGTGTCTCAGGTTGAGGAAGACAACTAAAAATTCTGCTTATGTTGCAACATGTATCCAACATAGGTACTTTTATGATTCCCACACAGATGCAGGAATCTGATTTCTACCCACACATAAATACAAGGTTTGTGTCTAGACTCCCTTTGTAATCAGTAGAGAGAAATAAGCATTCCCAGAGCAGACTGGGAACTGGATGGAGGTTTTCAGTCCTCAAATTGCACCAGAGGCTCTGGGCATTTATCATATTTTAGACTGGCAATCTGTGGGCCTAGGCACTGGAAATGCAAAGCTTTGTTGTCCTACCTCATTTAATTGGGCTCACACACATCTAATGCGTCCATCTGCATCCCTGGCCAGCACTCCCAGCCTTGAGAGCAGCCAGGAAGGCAAGGAAAACAGCATTTTTCCTTGGGTATAATGGTATTTACCCAAGGAAAATTCCTTGAGGGTATATTCACTGAGATGTGGAAGAACGAGTCTGTGAGCTCCAGGTCACTTTTTGAAGGAATCTGATGGTTGAATGGTCTTTGCATTTTCTCTAGGGAATACAGATGAAGTGTTCTCTGTGGATGCAGACACAGGGAATCTAACCATGAACAAAATAGTGACTTCCCCAGATTCCTTTCTGTTGCAAGTTATGGTAAGTGATGACATTACAGCCAGCCACCCAGCACAGCTGGATTTCTAGGAAGCAGCAGCCTGGGTGCAACAGGAGACAATGACCTCAGTAATAATTCGGTTACTCCCTTTCTTTTGAAGGGCCCAGTGTTTGACCTATGTCTTGCACCAACCCAAATGAAAGCTCCTGCAGCAGTTGAGAGTTTCCCCTCAGGTGTGGGTGATGACAGCAAAGGAAATTCACCCTGGGCATGTTCTGCTGAGTTGGGACTTGCAACAGGCTTCAGATTGAGCCTGTCCTTTCATGTCTCATCAGTGGCAGGAGAAGTCTGGCATCTCTCTCTCTTTCTCTCCAGGCCACCCAGGTCAACAACATAAGGAAATACTCTATAGCCACTGTAGAGATCAAGGTCATCAATAAAAGCAATTTTCCACCCTACTTCGAGAAGGGGATCTACAATGGGACAGTGTTTGTTGGGCTGCCCCAGAGAAGCTTTGTCTACCAAGTTGGGGATCCTTCTGCCCCCCTGGTGATAATGGCAATGGATCAGGATTTCCCTGATGTAAGAAACTAAAAGTGCTCTGTGTTCTGTCTCACTGCTTCTGGCTTAAAGCAGGAATCAGGAAACATGAGGGAGGGGAGGTGGGGAGAGGCAAACACATGCTGTCCTCCAGTGTTCCATGTCATATTCCCTTGGAAATTCCACAGAGATCAGAACCACTTACAGTGTGATGTAACGGGGAGAAGCTGCTGGACTCCCCTCTTCCAAAAGCAGTCCCACACAGATCACTTGCATAGGTGTGTTTTGCTTGGGCAAGTACTAAAGTTGCCCACACAAGCTGGGCTAAGACTTGGGATTTTTTTAAATGTTTTTGTGATACATTCTTGGCCTCTGAGCAACAGGGTGAACACAGTTGAGTTCAGCCTTTCTCACCTGCTCAGCCCAGGTTTATTTATTACTCTCCACACCTGCTCCTACCTCAGGTATTTTGGACAAGTCCTGCCAAGGGGTTGTTGGGAAGATGCATGTGAAGCACAGTGTGATTTGATCACCCACTCTCTGGCTTTTCAGAAAGTCAACCCCAACATCGAGTACTATCTCAAAAACAGCACTGATTTCATCGCAACCAGGGATGGGCTCATCCTGACCGACAGCGTGCTGGAGTCCCCAGGAACTGTGACAATCCAGGTAGGGTAGCTTTCTTGGGTATTTTGTCAGGGGCGTGGAAAGAAGGAGGAATTCAAATCCTTTTTATGCTTGGGTCAAAGGAAGCAATCAGTAACTTTCTACTTGTAAGAAGCTGGATGTTCTCTTTGTCCATGTGCCTGCCTAAGGCTTGACTGGCACAGTGCCATGCCCTGTGGAGTTGTCTGAACCAGCCTGGCCACAGCACTGCTGGAGCTCCGTGGGCAGGGCACAGAGAGGTGCCAACACCTGCTGCTCCTGCCCCACACTGCCTCAGAACCTGTGCTCTGCACTGTGCTGGGAATTGAACACAGAGCAGGGACATAGTTCAGCTCATCCATTCCCAGGGCAGGGAATCTTCAGAGCTCTTTTTCCCCTGTGACCAGGCTGTCCAGCCACAGTGAAGGGCTGTGGTGAGGATAGGGACAAGGTACTTTGTCCTTAAAGGGCCCCCCACAGACCTTGAGAGTGAGCTGGAGATCTGGAAGTCCCTAAGCCATCTCTTTCCCATGTTCCCATAGGCTGTTGGAAAAGATGTGTTGAGCCTGCAGGAGGCAAGCACCATAATCGTGGTGGAGGTCATCCTTGCCACAGGTAGGCTGGGGGGGTCTCTGTTTTCTGCTCTGTGGAGTTGACTGGGGAGTCATTTCTATTTCTATCGCAAATGATGGCCATGATGGGTCACCTGCTGAAGTCTGTGGGCCTGGGCTGAAGCCACCCCCAAACCTACAGGAGGTTCTGTGGTGGCTTTAAGAGAGAAAACATCCCAACAATATCCTCACAGCTTAGTCACCACATGCCTCAAAGAGCCTCCCAAGACTTTAAGTGGTGCTGTGTATTGTAGTGTCTTTTCTTGTTGCTCCAAAGCTAAATCTAGGGTTGGTTCATGCTGGGAAATAACCCAGGATGTCTTATCATGGCAAAGGAGACCTCAGTACATCATTACTCCTTTTTAGCCAAACACAGAGAAAACTGCAACGTTCTTGCCTGTCTTAGGCAGAGCAGAGGGCAGATGGCACACCCCAAAGCCAGGCTTGCCCATGAGCCAAGGCGTTTCTACTCAGGTCAGGTCAGGGTCTTTTACACCAGGATTTTATGGCCTTACAGCAGAAACAGCCCATGAGTAATAAAAGAGACATGAGGCTTCATATATAACCCTCCAGCTACTGTTTAACCTTGTCAATGTAAAAACAGCTCACACTTCCATACTGCTGAGAAATGACTCTTAAATTGGTCTTATAAATAAATTAGGACTGAAGTTCATGAAACTTCTTATGCTTTGCATTAAGATGAACCAATAGCAGTGAATTTTCATCTCAGGATAGGTAAACAATGCCCAGACTCCACTGGATTTTACACCATGTGTGATTGAAGTTCCATCACTTCACCCTCTTATCACCACCATCGTGGGGTGGGAAAAACACTGGGTGTAAATTTGGATTCCCTAAGGGTAGTGTCACTTCACAGCTAAAAACCACTGAAACTCCACTTAAGGGCACAGCCCAGCATAAAACTAGTCCACGTGTGGGTTCACAGAGCTACAAATGCTCCAAGTATGTACCAACACTTCTGGGCAACTTTGAAATGTTGCCCTTGCTGCTTACGCCACACAAAGCCATGGTGTTGTTGAATATGCAGAATTATACAGCTCTGTTACTCTCTGTGGGCTGTGGCTCCCCAGGAGACAGGATTAAGCAGCAAAAAATTTGCTGAGGTCCTAAATCCTTGCCAAGGTGTTAATGATAAACTGAGGGTGGAATCAAATTCAGAGGGAATACTCCAATTTTATTATCATAAACAGATCAGCAGGAGAACAAAACCTTGTTTCATTAATCATTAATGAGAGTCATTTACACCACAAAATGAAGCTGGAAAACTTAAGGAATCTCATCATCACCACCAGCAACCAAAGCTGAGAATGGTACTGTCTTTTCACTCTGGTGTCTATCTCTGTACAAATACCTGACACTGACCAGTGGCTGGAAGCAGAAGCTGCCCCTGAGCAGGTTGGGCAATATTGCTACAGCTACAAAAGGGCAGGAAAACTTTCTTGTCTGGGAGACTTTCTAATGCTTTTCCTATTTCCTATTCTGCTTTTTTGTTTCTTATTTTGATGTGCTCATCTGTATTGAAGGAGATATTCCAGATGAAAGGAAACTTTGCATTTTCACACACAGATGTACAAACAAACCTCATTTTTGCATTCTGGTGTAAAAGGGTGAAGTGGGAAATTCAAAGACCTAAATAGCTTTACTCCATGTAGCATCTGCTTGCCTGATGCAGTCAGGTATTTTTATTAACTTAGTTAAATCACAGGGTAAAAGTCACTGTCCTGTCAATGGCTGCTATTTCCACTTCATGGAATTTACTGGAAATGGCAATATTCTGTGTAATAAAAAAAAGAAGCCCTCTGCTTTTAGGACAGCTAAAAAAGATTTTCTGTGGTATCAGATATATCACTGCCACATTCTGCATCACAGGATGCTTCCATGCCCTTCAAAAATTGGTTGGAGCTTCTCTCACAGTGAAGGGCTGTGTTGGAAAATGCTATTTTAGGCTTTGTAACACTGGTTTGTTTTCCTCACAGCTGTAACCCCCTCTGACAAGATGTACTCTGCTCAGGACATGGCTGTCTTAGGGGGCATATTAGCAGCACTGCTGTTAATTGCCTTAGTCTTCCTTGGAGTGCTGGTATGGAAATCCAGTAGATGGTATGGAAAACCTGTCAAATACCTGATGAAGAAAAAGGTAAGTGCCTTGTTTGCATCTGAACTTCTTTGAGTTAGGAAGTGGGATCTGAGGAGGCTTTAAAGTATGGATGGGCTGCCCAAGTAGCACACATTTGTGTGAAGGTGGTAAATCACTCCTGAGACAAAGTTTGCAGAGGTGGCATCTCTTTGGTGGTGTTTTCTGCTGTTCTTTCTGCCTCTGAGGCTGGAGATGTGTGGTGGATGATGAGCAGACTTGGTAAGGAGAGCACCACAACTCTATGGAGCACAAAATCTGGGATGAACTTGTCACACATCAGGGACAGTCTCTGAAAAATACCTGTCTGTGGTACAAACTACTGTTCACCCTCCATAGTCAAAGGAGAGGAGGGTCTCTTTATACCTGGTCCCAACGCCTGGGCTCAGACACTTGTCTGCACCTGAGCTATTTAATTTTGGACCTCTCAGGTCCCTGGCAGATTGGTCATTGGGAAGTTGAGGGTGTTATTTGTCTGACCAGATGCTGGTCCGTGACATAGTCTTGGCCTGCCAGGAGCCTAGACGTAAGTCCACAGCACACAGCTCAGGTGGGTAAAAAAAGTCCTTCACCCTGAGTGAGGGAAATCCTAGTGCAGAGTAGGGTGGGTACAAATCAATGTGTGGTGCTGGTGCTCAGCCCTCCTGGAGAACAAGCCCACTTATCTGAGAAAACTACAGAAATAGAGCCAATAAAAAATGTCTGTTCCAGGGATCTGCATCTTTCCCTGGCTTCAAATAGGTCTAACTGCAAACCAAGCTGAACTTTCCTGAGCAGGAGCTCAGTCACTGCAGCCACCCCTTCCCTCCTGCCCCCTATTTCTTTTCCTGTCACTACAATCACAGTGTGTCTCTCCTCCTGTAGTTCTCCCAGGAAATCTCTGGGGGTCACCAGAACGAATATTACCAGGAAGACGAACAGCCATATGTGAGCACCAAGCAGCGTGAGACATCAGAAACCAGCAGTGTCCAGGCAGAGATTCCTGTGCCGGAGCAGCCAGCACTTGCCTTGCACTCCTCCAGTTCAGAGGAAACAGAGAGTCTCCCAAAGGGCTCCATAGCTTCCACTGTCATTTTTGACCAGGAAGAGAAAGAGGAAGAAAAGGAAGAAGAGGCTGGACAGGAGAAAGAAGTGAAGTCAATCCTTAAGACAGACAGGCATGCGGCAGATGATGGCTACAAAGCTGTGTGGTTTAAGACTGATGTGGACCCCGAGGCTGGAGAGAGGGTTGAAGTGATTGAGGACAATGCAGCAGATGATGATGATGATGATGATGATGATGATGATGATGATGACAGTGACCAAGATCAGCAGAAGAATGAGGAGGAGGAGGAGGAGGAGGAGGAGGAAGAAGGTTCTGACACAGACGGTCAACACCAAGGTCTGGGAGTGTCTTTTGCCTCAGAGAACTTGTCACCTCCAGCAGCAGAGGTGACAGTCAACATGTCTCACACAGGTGCAGGGACAGAGGACTCTGAGTTATAATGGAAATTGGGTACATACCCTCAAAAATGGGGCAATCTCAGCTTCTTTGCTGACATGAAGACTATGTCTCTGCTCAGGGGGAAAACTGGAATGCAGAAGGGTGACATTATCTGTCCTGCTTGTCTGAATGCAGCAAATAAGGACAGAAGAGATTACAACTAATTTAACCCTTCAGTGAGACCTTGGATTATCACTTAGGATTTTCAGGCTGAAGCGTTTCATCTTTCCACCTTCCTGCCTGTTCCCTCTGGGTCCCTTGACATCACCTTTCCCAAGCTGGCTGCAGGTACAGCAGAGCTGTAGCTGACCTGGCCTGGCAGCAGTGAGCAGGAAGAGTTGAGTTGCACAGTCCAGTGTTGTTTGGCTCTTCCCTTTAGAGTGTTGCAGCTGGGTGTTAGCAAGTCCCTCTGAGCCTGCAGGTGCTCCTGTGACTATGTATGAGCTGACTTCAGGGCTTGGCTCTACTCTGTGCTCCCAGCACAAGCAGCTGGAATGTGCCACCAGGTCCTTGTCCTGCCAGCCAGGAGGTTCCACGCTCAGGATCTTCTGTTTCCTTTGTCACTGGTAAACAAGGACTGATCACAGGTTCTTTACTGAAGGACTTTGTCGTCAATTTTCTATGTCATAAACCCACTGACTGTGCAGTACTTTAGCTGTCTATCTGCTATCTGTCAGGCGAAAGAGCTCCTGAGATATTGTCTTCAAGTGACAAGTCAGCACTTTGTTTCCAGGTAGCAGAGGGAAGGAAATATTTGATGCTTTTGTCTAGGTTTGCACCTCCCATCAACCAATCTCTTCCCCCAGCTGGTAGCTGGGCTGGTTTCCACCAGCTGAGAGTGTGGCTGTGTGCATTTGCATCTCCTGATCATCAGCACAAGATCTGTGCTGCTTCTGGAGAAAGAGACCAGAGTGACTGCTGGGATCTGCAGGTACATCAGAGCACAAACAATTCCCAGGGAGGCTTTTATCCTCTTGGGCCATACATGAGCCAGTCCCAGTGTTCCCATGCTCAGTCCTGCTTTCCTGTCTCTGAGGAATACTGCCCTGGCTGCCTGGACTTCAGGAGCTGTGTTTGTGCTGAAGATCAAGCTCAGGACCTGGGAAGCTTTCCCACTTCCTGCACTAAAGCCGTTTGCTAGGGAATTACAGTGTGGTAATGGAGTGTGGGGAGTGGACCTGGTGTTTGCCATATAAAGAGTCCCTCCAGCAGCTTTGGGACATTTCCAGGAAGCATTTCTCAGAGGACTCTATGGGAGTTCCTATGAGAACTCTCTGGCAGCTGCTCACTGCCAACCTCTGGCCACCAGCAAGGCTGAGGGTCGAGCCTGCCTGCCCCCTGTGCTGATGGTGCTTCTGGAAGGGTTGCTGGTGTGGGGAGAAGCTGGAGTGCTTCTCCTCTGCTCCATTTCCTTGGTGTCTGTGCCGTGTGTCCTTGGTGGCTGTCAGTGCTCTGCTGTCTGTCTGCCTTCCCTCTGCTGCTGTGTACTCTGGGTTTCTGCTGGCACACTGATTTATGAGCTCCCTGCAACTGCAATCTCTGATCAGCTCTTGGTGCTTTCCTGCCCCTCACCAGTGTGCTTCCCATGCTCTTGGAATGGGACTGGTCCCATCAAACCAGTCTTAGTTTTCTCCCAGGTCTCATCAATGCATACAGCCACAGGATTTGGTGTTTTTCAGGGTTATGGGTGTTTAATTTCAAAGAAGGTGATATTTGGTAAATATTGTGTCTGTGGAAGTGGTGGTTGTTGTGAGGAGAAACATAGCAACACAATAATAAAACTTCGCAGCAGGCAGAGCTCAGCTGCTTCCAGCTATTGCCTGTTAAAGCCTCCAGATCCCATGTCCTTGACTCCTGTCTTTTTGGAAAGAAATGAAGAAAAATATGTAAGGAACAAGAAGAAAATTTAACCTTTTAGGTTCAAGTGCATGTGAGTTTGCAGTCCATCTGTTTGGGTTGGTTTATCTGTTGAGGCTGGGAAAGGTGACAAACTTTTTGCATCATTGTACAACAATCATGTTCATTTATAAACATCTGCATGAGAAAGAAAAATGTACTGATAGAATGTTTTTAGAAAATTGGATCAGCTTAAGTGTTTTTTGATGGTAAATAAATATCCAAGTGCCTTGAAAATCCCATCCTTACACTCCAAAGACATTCAAGTGCTTTTGGAAGTTTAACTCTACAGGTAGATATAAGAAATCTCTTTGACTCCATCCCCAGTCAAGCTCTGTTTTTTATTTCTGTACCAGCTTAAAATGATACTTTTTAAATATTTGTCATGCAGAGCTATAAAAAGCTGGTCAGCAAATCTGCAGGGGGAGAAAGCAGTTTCAGAGTGGCTATGGTAAGTGTGGATTTGAGGTTTTACAGGTGGGAGTGGCATGGATGCCAAGGAAGAGGATCCTCACGACTTTCCAGGTTTGAGCACCCTCTCCTCATGTAACACAGACCTGGCATGTGCCTGTTTCACCTTCATTTTGGCTGCTACAGAGAAAAGAAGCTTCTCAGCTGCCAGGGGAAACTCTAAAGCTGAACCGAAATCCAGCAGGTACAAGCAGGAAATTGGAAAAATCAAGTAAATACAGACATTTTACCTGCAGGAAGTAACAGAAACAGACTGCAAAATTCCCAGGTGTCTGAAAATTAATTTCTGCTCAAATTCTGTCCCCATTTAAAAGTGAATAACCTCATGGATTTCATCAAGTCTTATTGACAGCAAATGCATCCTTTTTTTTTGCTTCTGAGAGAAAAATGCTTTGGTACATGGCTTGCCAGAGTGTGGAGGACATTTGTTGATTAATTTTGAAGAGATGGAAGAGGACAGGAGACCTTTCTCTTTCTTTGTAGGATAGCAGAATGATCTAGTATTTATAAACTTCCAAATGGCAAGTAGTCAGACATAAAAGACCTGTTTTAACCTGACTCCCCTTGGATATTGAGCATCCTTAGCTCCAAATGGGATTATTTTTCCTTCAAAAAAAGAAATCAGTTAGATTTTATTCTGTTTTGTGCAATTTATTTTTTCATGAGTTGGTTGCTGAGTCCTCATGGAAATAAAGCTGACCTCAGCAGTAAATGGAATCTTAAAGAAACAGGTTCAACTCCATCAAACAAGTTTTAAGCAAATTATGCCTTTCCTTTTCATAAATACATATTTTATCTACTCAACAATAACAGCACTTCACCATCAAATTCCAAGGAACAAATTTTGAGTTATAACAACAACTGAGGCTGCAGAAATGACCCAGTAGTAGTAGTGGGATAGAAACTGTGCTCCTGTGTTCTTTTGCTGTAATGAAGGGCAGAGATTGGAGTGTTGGGTTTCCCCTTGATTTGTGTAAGTTGAAATAAACACTTGTAGGATAAGCCTTAATGGAATAGCTGATAAAATGTAAGACACCATATTATACTTGTGTTCTGCTTGGATTAATACATCTTTATGCTTGTGTTTAGGGTTTTATAGCAGGATAAGTATCCTAACTGTTCAGGTATAAACGTAACAGATTTATTGGGAGATACAAGGCCATGTATCCGTTCTAGGTCCCTCAAGAGCTTCTTGGCTATGTGATGGAGAAACAACCACCCATCAACACCATGGTCACAGTTTGTCTCTCCCACGCTTACAAAAGCTTCATGAGTCACAGGCATGACAAAGGCCTTCAGAGTCTGTGAGCTAAGGGCAATTGTGAAGAAACAAAATATCACTTTTTGCTCTTCCAGTTTTCTTTATGAGAAATATCTCTGTTACTGATCACATTCCCAGTAAAAGCAGGCAGCTAATGTGTCACTGCAGATTCCAAAAAACCCACTGAAGGGGAGATCATCGCTCATGCTTCCACCACCAGGTGAGACAAGACATGGTCATATCCCAGGAGCCTGGGCTTGGAATGTTTTATAAAATTGACCAAGTAGCTTTTACTTCTGGGACTTCCATAGTCTGTCCATGGCAGGTCCAGCCTGCGCTTCAGCTCAGTGCCACTCTGGGCCCTCAGTCCCCAGGGAAATGAATGTCTTGGGCAGTTTGTATAGCTCT
>WEKY01036595.1:4571-70424 GCA_013390045.1 Picathartes gymnocephalus
TGAAAGCATTTCAGAAGTTTGGATATTAAAAAAATAAAAACCATGTACATATCCAGCTTATTTTGACAATTAATGTCTCTTTCTAACAAGGCCAACTGTGTATAATTAAATTTAAGTTCGTAATGGTAAATGGTATATGGCAATATAAGAGATTTTTTCATTACTATACCCTTAGCATTTCTTGAGAAAAACTTTCCAAGATGTGAAAGCCAAAGCCAAAAGCCTTTTCCAATCTTCCAGCTTTAAAGCTGCATTAATGCTGATGGTTTTCCATTAAATAATTTTCCTGCCCAATTTTTCCTAAAAGTTTCTGAGAATTAGATCCCCAGAATTTTAGTAGGAGATAGGTTTCTAATTTATCTAGGTTTTCCTGAAAAATGACTTATTCTGTATTGAAGGCAAGTGAAAAGGGGAAGGCGATAAATAAGTCCTTTGCACATTTCCAAATCCAGTTCTGCACTCTCCAAAGCATTTCCTTATTTTAAAGAGCTTTTCTGGTGGCTGCTCTTTCAGAACTCTGCACTTTGTACCCTGAGCATACAGATTTCTAATGGCCACACTTTCAGCAAAGTACTGAAGCACTAAAGTAGCACCCCATTAATTTACTATTTCATGTATCTCTCTTCCTCTTCAAACTGGGGAGGGGAGAGAGCCCAGGGAGAGAACCACCAGATCTGCTAAAAGGGCCTCTCTGAGGAGATGATGCTAAAACTTCCCATGGCAGTACAGAGCTGCTTGGAGGGCTTGATCCTCCACTAGACCTGAACCAAACCCTTGAAGACTTCAGTGACACGAGCTATTTACAAGCTATTCTGTTTGAGAATCCCAGTGCATTCTCAGGATTTAAAAAAAAATCCAGGTATATTAGCACAGGTAAACAAGCAACAATATTGACAGTAACAAGCAACTGTAACAATATTGACAGAAAATGACAAATAAGCCTTTATTGACTATAAATCTGACTGTTACTTTCTGAGTAAACATTCTTAATTGTGTCAAAGGTGGACACATACCTTCAATATTGTTTTTGGACGCTTTTTAAAGTAAAGTTTTGGCTTTTCAATCACAGGAAGAGGAGGAAGTTTTTTAAGTTCTTGTAAGACAGCCATTGCAGCACGTTTCTTTGAGAGTTTCTTACTGTTGCCTTCTCCTTCTGCAGTGAATTCTCCTACTGTAACTCGTGTAACAAAGCTCTTCATGTGAGGAGGTCCACTTTCTTTAATCACCTTTTAAAAGAAAGTATCACTGAGTCAAGGCACCCTACAAGAAGATAACTTAATGTTTATTATCTGCAATGAACATATTCCTAGTCCAGTTTTCCTGCTAACTGAATGTATTGGATGGGTTTTCATTGAACTTGGACAAGTATTAATAACAGTATGATGTTTGAAGACAGAAAATTAAGACTAGTTAGATAAAGCAAATCTAACCACAGTATTCAGCGTTTCATAGAAAGTAAGAGTAGACCTACATTTTTAAAGATTTATAGAATAACACAATATACAACAGTTATACATATTTAAACCAAGACTGATGGATTTTTTCTTTGCAAGGTGCTTCACATACTAAAGAAATTAAATCCATGAAGATCTACTAGGCTTTGACTATTTCTTTATACAAAAACATATTCAAAACTGTATTTATTTGGCATTGCCTCAACCTGTTTGTCATATTTTTTCTATTAGCATTAAACCATTGGATGTTCATAGCCCCAAACTTCAGTCTCAATAGGTGCAGGCAGGATGCCTGCTCTCAACTCTTGCCTTGCCAGAGTATACAGCTCAGAGCAATATCCCATGCATTTGAAAGGCCGACACATTCTTGTTTCCATGACTCTCAGCTGTCCCTCCCAACAGTACTGAAAAGAATTACCAGAAGAGCCACCATAACTCACACAAAAGCCAGTCATTTCTGACACAAATTCATTTATTCATTCCCTTCCAAACACATTTAGCATGATAATAAGAAAATGCATTTGACGTACTTCACTACAGCAAGTTATAATAATATGGAAAGAAATTAAGTTCTGAATGCTGTACCTTTCTTTAGTTCCTTTTCTGTCTTCATTTTTACACACACATACTCACATCTCCTTTTAGAAGGCTGATGCTAGGATGCATTCACCCATAAATCACAGCACTGCAAGTGCTAAGATAGCCATCTCTTCATGTATGCACACACCACATACTGGTCTGGACAATGTCTATCAGGAATTAAGAGACCTCATTTGGGAAAAGGTTCAGTTATTTTGTTTGATGGGCGGAAGTAGCTGCCTAATTTAATCTTTGTTATATGTAATATGTATAAAGAGATAGAGTATCTGACAGGCATCACTGTAATACCTTCAAAATCAATATAAATACCAATTTCTTTTTCATTTGATGGAATTATATCAAACCATTTGTTGAAGAAGAGTAGTGTCTCTAGGTTGAGGAGGGAGGGGAAAGGGAACTGAGGTAAAGGTACAAGGGCCTTCTTGGTGTAATAACTACAGTTTTAATTTGCTCAAACCTTCAATCTTAACATTATTACAACATGTTTTGTATTAAAGTTCTTTTTATCAAGGTCATGTCCCTTGCATTATTTAGTTTTGCAGTTGCACTGTAATGAGGTCTCATTAGGCTTGTATTTCTTTTTTAAGTTCTCTTTTGTGGCAACTTCACCCAGCAAATACAATTACCACAGCATATATCAATAAAAAGACACAAAATTAAAATTAACAGACAACTTTGTCCCATTTTCCCAGAATAAGATGACATCTATGCCAGCATGGGATTTTTCTGTTGTAGTCCAGGAGTGTTCCCACTTTAAGATTCCAGGTATTAATCTTGGAAGTGTTTTTGACATTGTGCCCACTAATGCTTGACCCCATGAGAAGGCAATAATGCTTCCAATGCACTGACCCATGCAGAGCCCCAGGATGCTGCACAGCCTGCACCAGAGCTGGGATGAGCCCAGTGCCAGGATCTCCTCCTCTCAGACACAGATGGGCTTCCTGTCCGTGCTGAACACTTTCATGATACTCTAGCATTTCTCACTATTTTACAGCATCTCAAACCATCCCTGTATTTTGCTATCCAAGTATTACAACATGCCTGCTGTAAAACATAGCTAAATTACACCTTACTAAGGTTCTTAATCCTTCTGTGGTTCTACTAATACTGTTATAGAGGTGTTTGTCTTTACATGCAATATAACATATTAATAAAATAGACAAGAATGTCTATACTGACCAGATGAAAAAGGAAAAAATAACTCGGTTAAGAAATACAATTGCTGAGTTCCTAAAATATTAGTTTATATAAGTTTTCTCATATTTATATAAATGCACACAAATATATATATATGAGAGAAAGAATGTTAATACCAAACCAGATTATATTTTCATATACACAAAAACATATATCTTACTATAAAACTAATGTGTTCTGGTGTGTTTTTCATCTTTTAAATTTTAAGTATGTGACACAAGGTAAATAATGGACTGGAAAGCATTTTAAAAAGTATCTTTGTTAGTGTGTAAATGGAAAAAAGTCTGTGTTGTCGATAGAATGAACCCCATAGGATTCAGATGGGATCTGGATCAAGCTAAACATCCAAATTTGGTAATTTAGTAAAAAAAAATATTTACCTAACAACATTTTTGGTTAACCCCAGATTTTAGATCTTTTTAGTCCGTATGATCTCAAACAGTTGTGCTATGAGCCTTGGGACAGAAAACACCAAAAAGAAGTTCAACCTTTGCTATCTAAGAACGCTGTACATATTAGGACATTAAACTATTTCCTCAGTTGAAAGATACGACCTGTGGACTTAATCATGGCTAATTTAAAGCTGAGAATTTGATTAAGGGTGACAGTTCAATACACTTTTCTTTTTCTGTTCCATGGATTTAAAGAGTAATTACAGCAAGAGAAAACACATGGGGCCAAAACACATCTAAGGTCAAGTTACATCAAGAATGAATTTGGCTCAACTTAATGAATCATGCTGACAAATGAAAAACAGCAGTATGATTACAGTGAAAGAGTAACACCGCTTTAATTATTAATGAGATGCCAGGTAGAAAATTCAAAGGATTATGACAAGATTAAATGGACATTAAACCCCCCCACCAAAACTAGAGGAGACAAAAATCAGATCAAAAAATCCATGTCACCTACATCTATGAATACACAATTATTTATAAGATTTTAAAATATCAATATATTTCCAGGAGCTAGTGCAGGCAGATACACCACATTTTCCCAGTTACTAAAAAACCCCAAAAACCAAAAACAAACAAAAACCCAAACAAACAAAAATAAACAAACAAACAAATAAAGGAGTCTGAATATTGAAGTGTAAAACTACAGTGAGAAGAATGACTATTCTACAAAATCCAACTGAGAGTTACTCAGTGGTCAGTCATCCAAAGCCTTAATTCCCCAGGACAGCAGCAGCCAGATAGGTGTGAAACCTCCTGCTTAAAACTGCTCTCCCAGAGTCTGCAATTTGGCCCGTCCCTGGTTCAAAATGCAGAATCTCTGTCTTACTGTGGTAAGACTGGGACATAAGAACACTTTCTAGCAGAATACTGGACAGGGATGGAGAGGCAGAAAATTTGCCTGTTGAGGCACTCTATACCTTCACTCCTGATACTGAGAATGAAAAAAACATGTTATTATATTTGCTATTCTAAAGAAATAACACTGCAATCCAAAGAAACATACTGAAAATACAAAATCACAATCTGAAACAATCCAACATGTTCTAATATCTGAAGCTGTTGACCTCAATTATATCTTCTAGGCTCATCTATTACTTACTGATGAATAAGGAATAAAAAACATATATATTGAAAAAAAAAAAGCAAGATTTTAGCCTACTGTCAAGGCAGGAATAAGAAGTGAAATGACCATTCTACAGCTACTCTAACAATTCCTACAGCAATCCTTATTCCTCCTTAAAAACTGTTCATTGGGACCCCCATAAATGCCTTAGAGCAGTTGCATTTTGACTTAAAAGTTGATGAATCAAGGTTAGTTAAGAATGCACCAGTGACAAGTACAGAGTAAAGCTTTTTCTTTGTTACAGTTGAATGTTTTTATTTAACAACTTAATAAATAAAAAGTTTTTAAAACTCATCCTAAAGTTCCTAGACAATTAAAACTAGCCACATTACATGAAACAGGACTGTTCATCCCTTGCGTAATTCTGAGGACATGTTTACCTAGAACTTTACATATATTTATGATCATTACTTTGTTGCATAACCCAGCACTGCTGGAACACTGGCTAAAGCTCTGTCAGATGAAGAAAAGCCAGATCATTTTATAGCTACCACACACAAAATAAAAGCTGGAAAAAGCTTTGATGCCTGCCTGGAATAACACAAGACCATTAGTAAATAAAATCCTATTAGAAACATCAGATCCTGGGGATTATCCATAATTGCTTAGCAGTTTTATTGAAAAGTAAGCCAGAACCACGTTTAATCAAAACTCTATTTGAGAATGTCACCTATACTTATATTTAAGGGCAGGAAATAACACAAAACCTGTCAGGAGAGCAAGAAACTGTCTTTTTTCAATGTTGCTAACATTCTTTGGCAAGTGACACATTAGATTTTTCCTGTACAAAGTATCTCTGCCTTCACTCCTTATCAAGTGCTCTCCCTTAAATAAGCTCAAACAGGAGTGAAGAAGACATTGAAAGCACTACCCCTCTCTTCTTTACAACTTCCAAGCTCCTCTATGACCAGTGACCACATTATCTCCTTACATTTTAGTGCATAGATTTGCATGGAACTATTCCAAAAATTTTTAAATGTTTAAGGTAGAAAACAATGTTTGAAAACTGAAACACTAATTATGAGCTTCCTTTCTGAAACACAAGTATGTGCTTCCATTATGTCTGATCTTAGCTAAGAGTTACATGATAGGCATGAAGCTTATATGCCTTTGTTATTCCGAGGAATTCTTTAGTCATGAACACTATTCTTTGTCCTTCTTACCCACCTTCTGAGAGACTTCTCAGAATTCTAAGAAGGTCCAAATAGCTTAGTTGATGTTGGCCAATTCAGGGACATGGGCCAAACACGTCAGTAAACTGCATACAGCACACTGTAAGGCATGCCACAGTTTAGGGGGTTTGATTCTTTTCACATGCAAATACACGCCTATACTTTAAAAGGAAAAAGCACTGGAGAAAATAACCATCACCAGTATAAGCATGTCCTTCATGCAGACTCAGTTTAAATGTAAAAAAAAATGCAGAAAAATAAAATAATAAAAGGCCACTTACATTAGCATTTTCTGCATTAAAAAAAAAAAAGAAAAAAAACCAGCTTGAAAATCTGGTGCTTCCTACTACAACAATGTCAGATTTTTACAAGGTTTTGTAAGAACTTTCCCATCAGAAAAAAATTCCTGTTAGTATCACACAGTCTTCCGTAGTTACTTCTCTGATAGCATTGGAGCTATTCCAAATGCTCTTCATTACTTCAGGTAAACAAAGGTGTCAGAAGTGGGTTCATAGATAAAATCATATGAAACAAACAAAAAAGCTCATGAAAGCTTAAGTAGAAATAGATAAGTGAAACAGAATCAGAGTAGAAGATACTCATGACTTTCTGAAAACAGCACACTGAAGGTGAAATGTTTCAATTGGACCCTTTCTAGCATATGAACGCCTACAGTTAAAACAAAGACTTTGGCTAACTCTTTTGAAGATTATTTCAAATCAGACTGAGTGTGGCTACAGATTCTAATACCACAGCCTATACAGAAGATGGTTTAACTGTCTTTCTGCCATCCAAGTGTTTGCAACCAAATATTAGATCTCTAAAAGTTCTGAAAGAGCATCTATTTTACCAGTAAAAAGTCATTGTCTTAGACTCTGGTACACTGACATTTATTTTTATAATTTCCATAAATATGAAAGTCATATTTATCATATATGAATATTACCTGTGTTGAGTTTTAGTGGTACCTTTTTTTAATACTTTCTTACCAAGACAATTATGTAACACAGACAAAAATGTAACACATACCTCAAAACTGACAGGTATATTGCGCTTCAAAGCAATTTCAAACACTACGCTGATCTCAGATTTGTTTGCATCTTTATCTTCTTCTGATTCTTTTCCTGCTTCTCCATTCTGAAAATGATGCATACATAATCATATTACAATTCTTAGAAGATCAACAAAATATAATATCCTTCTCCCCCCCAGTTTGTCAAAGACTTTTGAAGTCTCCTGTCAGGCTGTAAATCAGCACTTGTACATCTACCTCAGCACCCCATTATCAGATACCTGATGACTGACACCATATATATTGTGCTTATGCTTTGTAACACAGGAATTCATACACATTCATTTATAAATTAATTATACACAGCAAAATAATGTCTCTGGATGTTAGTCTTATTAATGACATGGATAACAATTGTCTGAATACACACTTGTGTCAAACATGAGGATCAAACAGATCCTTTGACCTGTTTCTCAGGTGCTCTGTGGGTACCCCTTCTAAGCAAGGAAGAAATCTGTACTTAAGAAATCTGTACTTCTTGGAAAGCACAGAAGACTGTACTTCTCTCAGAAGAAATTCAGTCAATCATCCCCACACTCTGACTGGGTCACCAGGTTACAGGTGTCCTCAGCAGGTCCAGCTGCTTAATGGCCCCTCCATCAACTTCCCTCTGGGAGTTATGACCAGTGTGAAAAGGTAGTGACAGAGAACAGCTTGCTCAACACAGAACATTATTTATTTATCCATAGGAACATAACAAACAGAGAGGCAAAGAGATAAAAAAAACCAAAAGGCACATGAAACATTATTCTGCCTAAAATTCATCTTTGTTATACTCTTCAGGTAAATCTAAATTTTCTCAGGCAACCATCAGTGCAGGGATCAGTTGGAGTTATTGCCTTTTGCAACTACTGCCTTTGGTGTTTGTCTCCCATTTCCTTAGTTCTCAGAGGCTTCACTTCCAGCTACTTGCAAACTGCAAAACTCTGAAATACTTCAAACTGGGATCTCTCAACAACCATGTAACTTTGGCCAGGCTCCTAATTTTTTATTACTGGAGGTAAACATCAAAGACGCTTGGGCTGAATTAGGTGGATTCCTGCAGAGCTCCCATCTTACATAACAAAGTCTGATCTAAATCTTCAGCCACCAGCATAGCTACAAAATCCAGATATCATAGTTCTAAAACAACACTATAAAAGCATTAGGTTCTTCATATTAAAATGAAATTGATCAATCTTTTATCTATGTTTTTTAACTCTTAATATATTAATCTTTAAGATAACGCAGGGCCAAAAATCCAGCACCCAGCTACAGCATGCAGACATGGAATACTTTTTGTCTCGTGAAATTGTTGTAAAATTTTGAGTCTGAAAAAAAGCCATTTACATGCCTAATATTGATCTGGAACTAAATAAAAACCAAAAATATTATAACGTTTATAGAATCTCCAGAAAAAAAAAAAAGGGTGCTGTGCAAAACAATAACAAGGGTAGTTACAATGAAATTATGTAGGACCTCTAGCTCATTTCATATAATGAAATGTAAAGTACCACTGAAATCAAGAATGTAGATCATTACTTACAGGACAGGCAAAGCATTGATTAGGTTCACTGAGAAAGATCAGCAGAGTTAAAAGTAAAGTATTTAAAAGTAAAAAAATATTTGGGGATATAAAGAATGGGGTACTACTATTCTGCAAAAAACCTCAGTGAGAATATTACTTGATATTGTATTCAATTAAGTTTGTGCTTTATAAAGGACACCGATAATCTAAAAAGCTGGCAAAAAAAAAATAAAAGCCCGAAGAATGAAATACTGATTAGAAAAAAAAAACTTTGCACTGATACACTATGAAAAGAATCAGTTCTATAAAAAGGTTCAAAAATACTTAAGAATAATCTGTAAATGTATATGTGGGAGAGATTTTTTATATCTGCTGGTTACATTTAGCAAAGATAAAAAAATGCCAATTAAACAGAAAATGAAGCTAAGTGAATTCTAAAAGAAATACCTTGCAAATTATCTTTGAAATAGAGAATAATGAAACACTCGTATAATTTATATAAAATAATATAATGCCCACTGGACTATCAGCAAGCCTTCAAGTCAAGAATGTTTAGGTTTTTTAGCTGTATTATTTTATTTTATTTAACCAGATATGTATAATCTAAACTAGAAATTACAGTTTAAAATTTCATAATTAATACAAACACATCTGTCCAGAAAATCCCTCATTGTCCCTTCTGCCCTTACAATTTAACTCCCTGCGTATTTTTTCATCAAACATAGCAGAGAACCTAACTGTGAGTGGAGAAAAGGGAGGATCAAGGCTTAGACCTTAGTACTGAGCAATAAAGTTTCAAGTCTTAGTCATATGACTTCCCTAAGGAAGATAAAATATGTTCAGGAGTGTCTCAGGCACTTTAGATTTAAATTTGATCCTCATTCCCACAACTGACACTTTAATTGTAAGGCCTTTCTTAGCCTCACACCTACGAGACAGCAGAGGTGCTTTGGCAGCCACACAATAGCTCTTTTGTGAAAGCACATTCACACAGCAGCCCTGCCCTGTTGGCTGATTGCTTCTTGCTTCTGCTCACCTTATGCTCTTCTACACATTTGTGCAGACAAGTATTAAGATGGCAATATTCCTTTTCAGTGGTTCAATATGGATAAAAGATTTTATCCTTAACTAAGTTTTTTCTAATAAAAGGAGAAAATGATAGCTTGAAATAGAAGAAGAATATACAGAAGGCTGCATTAAGGACGGCCATGAGGGTTAAAAGACAGACCTATGTAAGTAACTTTTGTGCTATATTCCATGGATCCCATTCCCGTCAAGTTCACTGAGTTACTAATGGGATTACTAGATGGGTACCAGCAGGTCTGTCCTTGTTCCCTCAGGAGCACACTGTCAGTGACTGGGGAAGAAAGAAGCTCAACCTCATAACAAAATTGAGGCCAGCCAGAGTAAGATGTGTACTGGCTCTGACCCATGCCCGATATCTGAGGAGCAATGAATCAATCATCTTCCATAGATAACCAAGCTGGTCAGTTTTGTTGAAGGAAATTCAGTTTTACTGAGATGGACCTTGTCCCATGGTGAGAGCACACCCCACCACCGCATGGTGCCCTGTGTGCACTTCCCATGGCCAGCAGCAGGGAGGAGCCTGAACCTTGGCACCATGAAGCTCTTAACCTCTATTTCAGTCTCCAATTCTCTGGAGAGCTAAGCTCAGCTCTACACAGTGCAACACTTCGTACTCCCTCCATCATGATCTCAGCAAAGTGTTACCTCCAGCCTTCTCCAGTCACCTACAGCTCTAACCCATGACGGGACAGAGGTGTTTCCCATGACTAACCTGCAACCAGTGCCCCTTAACCTCAGTGTAATCAAGCCACAGAGATTTACATGACTGAGGATTGAATTTAGTCTCCTACCAACACACACCTGCTATTGAGAACCTACAGTGTTCCAAGTGGTCTTCAGCTGCTCCCAGAGGTCTTAGAAGTACTTGGCTTCTTTGACTGTTATAACGTTATTATATTTTTCCTTTCAATTAAGTAAGATTATTCTGAGAATAATTTTTCTGTTCAATATTTTTTAAAACATGACACAACATTTTAATCCTTAAGCAGCAATATATGCCATTTAAAGACATAGCAGTGAGAAAGCAAGCTATTTAAAAAAAAAAGTTTCCTGAAACACAGACCTGAGGCAATTTTTCTGGAATAGGCTCATTCTGAAGAGCTTGAAGGGCCTTCATTGCAGCATTATGTCTAGCAGCTTGACGAGTCTTTCCTTCACCAAAAAACTCACTGTTGCCAACAGTTAACTGGACATAGAAAATTTTAGGCACTGGGCAGTGATACCTGGAAGGAAGTCATGAAAAGAAAACAACAATACAAGTTAGGAATTTTACCCATCCATTTTATGTAAAATAGAATAGTATTAGGGGATAAAACATTATCTTTTCTCCCAGAAAAAGACCCAGTACTCAAATACATGGACTGTTTGTGAGCAAGGCAGCTGGTAACTCTGACAGCAGCTCCTATGTGCAAACCAGCTCTTCACCTACATTTGTGGAGCTCTGCAATGAGCTCTGTTTATCAGCCCAACAGCCTAGCTCTGCTCTTTTCTTGGTCTGAACCTTGAGAAGATGAAACCTAAGGAGGATCACAAACTCCAGTGGAAGCCCTGCCTGGGAGACAACTCCTGTCCCACAGACAAGTGGCACGGGAGAAGAAGGATTGTGAGGTTGTTCATATGAAAACTGTCATCACAGCTCAGCTCCAAGGGACAACAAAGCCAGATGACAGAGGATGTACTTAGCAGAAATGAATCCTCACTTGACAAATACTTGTTCGTATTTTACAGCAATGTAAGAAAACCCAGGATTCCAGGATTCCAAATGAATGGGCAAAAGCAAGGTCCATCACAAGAAAACTAGACTGACTCAAAATACTAGATTCAACTAAACACAGTACTATATTTTCCTTATTCCTCTTAAAGGTTCCTTTTCAAAGTGTGCTCTCTCCACTTTCATCCATGGACACAGATGGCGACTTTTTTGTATTAAGACTTTCTGAATTTTCATTAGTAATTGTAACCCAGTTGTTTCAACTGTAAAACAAAATATAAAGTTTACCAGAGAGCAGCACACTTCAAACTGAAACAAGTGTGAATAAGTACTCTGGCCTCAATATCCCTTAACTTTGTGCCTAATTCTAAAAATATGTTTATATGGAAAAAGCCAAGCATAACACTGGCTCCAACATGCCTCTGGCTATAGGGCCTTGGAGGAGTGAGCTAAGTTGCCTTTACGACATACAAAAAGTGGGTATTTACGTTCCTTTCTTGTTTACAGTTTAACACACTTATCGAGAATTATTAAGGCCTGGAAATGCTTTTGCTTATGTAACATTTTCATAAAATTATATAGTAACTGCTGCTGGAAAAGGCTTCTGGAGGTTATCTGGTCCAAAGCAGCATCCCGAACATGGTCAAGACCTGAAGTTACACTGTCTTGTTCAGGCATTGTCCAAGGTACTGTGGAGATCTCCAGGGATGAAGATTCCACAACATCTCTGGATGACCTATTCTAGTGTTGGACCACAATTTCTGGAAAACTATTACAAAGTTCCTACATGCCTAATGGAATTTAAACACTTGGCACTGAAATTGTGGCAGATTTGCAGATGGAGCAGAAATCTTCTTCCCAATGCCAAAAATTACCAGCTTCCAGCCTTTGCCATCACAGGACTCCTTCCCAGTTTCCCAGCCAAATTAGCACTGACTCTCCCTGCTCCTCCTTTGGTATGCCTGGGAATTCATTCTCATGTACTTGCAGGGTCTTCGAGAAGATCCAAGTGATCTCTTGCTCATTTGATCTAGTGATGCCAGCAGTTTGCTGACATCTTTCTGCATCTTCTTTGTTTGGTAACACAAATCCTCTGACAGCGCACACCTCCTGCCGACACGACCACTATCTCTACAGACTAGCTAGAGCTCTGGAGCTAGCTCTGACTCAAGGTCTCTGCTGTACCAGGAGAGCTGCTCCAGATGGTGCTTGGAACTGTGCCAGGTGGTGCATCACCAGCACTGGTGAGCACACACCCCGTCCTCAGCAAAGTTTCTGACTCCCTTCTGCATCAACTGCTGTGTCTGTTGGCTGTCTCTGGGAGTGGTGCTCTAGGCCGTGCACTTACATGTGCTCTTCCCCAGTGCCTGCTGAGAGGGTCCTTGACCCTCTCTAATCAGGAGATGACTGGAAGGAAAGCTCAATGCAGCTTTTGACCAGGAGCAGCTGGCAGAGCTTACTGGCAGCTGCTAGAGCTTGTTAGAAGCCACAGCCTCCTGTAGTTATCTTTTCCCTGCAGCAACAGGTACCCGCAAATTCCTTGAAGAGTTCCCAGGAATCTTCTCACTATCCCAGAAGATGCAGAACCGGAAATAGCTGCATGTGTTGGCTGCTGTTTAGCACAAGACAAGCTGTGTCATGCAAAGGCAGAAGACACTTTGATAGCATATCCCACCTCATTCACAATCCTCTTTAAATAGAAAGAAATGTGGTAGTGCAGTTAGCAACTACCTAGATTTAGGGAAAATACAATATCCATCAGAAGTTCCTGTTTCCTGTTGAGTTACTAGACCTACCTTTCTCTCTACTGCATACAAAGGAGAAAAGCACATGAACTTAATCCACTTTATAAACTCAAATCCCACAACAGGCCTTCTCTTTTTCCCTCCCCCCTCTTCACCTTTTCTTTTAAAGAGTGTTTAGGGAGCTATTTATGTGATAACAAGGAAAAATGATATTCAGCCTGTGGCTCTAGAGCCTCATGCAGCTCTTTGGCATTGCCAGAATGATTAGGCTTTTACATGGTTTTGATTAAATTTTTCTTGCTGTCCTTGGCCTCAAGCAGAGTTGTAACAGAGTAGTGATAATATGAGCATTGCCAGGAAAGTGCAAAGGAACACCTGAAATCCTCCAAAAATGAACTAAATCTGTGAGGATATAGGCTTCTCTATAATAAGGAGCATGTCCAAGGAAACAACATCCTCCTCTTTTCAGTGGTGAGGACAGAGACTGTACTAACAAAAGCCTCAAAAGCAATCATAGTATTACAGTCTGAAAGTACAGCGTGACAACTAAACTGAGTTTTAATAATGAATGATTCTGCATCCTGAAGATGTACACTCATGTAAAGAACAAACCCACGCAAAGGTAAAGTGTATCTGCCACTGGTCATTAACAAACCTTCCCAGTACGCTACATACGAGTTATTAGAAAAGGCTGAAAGCATTAGCAATCTTTGGAATATTTATATAGAATTTGCAGATTATTCTGCAATAATGTATCAGCACAGTATTTTCTATCATAAGAACATCTACATGTCAGCTCCACGCTCCTCAGTCCTCTGTGACTCTGTTCAGCCACAGAACCGAAACAGTCAGGATTTTGAACAGTAACACCTCACATATGGATTCATTAGATGTCTAAAAGTTTTTAAATGATCTTAATTTAAAAAAATATGCATCTTCCTGCATTCTACATGGCAGCTACAAATGCTAGAATTTTCCTTGGAGAAAATGCTTATGTAAAAGAGATTTTCAGGTGATACTGGCATGCTCTCCAAAACATAAGCTGACCAACACAGTGAAATGACAGAAGATTGTAAGACTAGAAGACAACAAAAGGGCATGTGAAATGATACATTCAGTTGGAAGAAAACAAAGTGTGATAATGGATTATACACAATCAGTCACATATAACGTATGAAAACAAGCTCATTTTCAGCTGGCTCTTCTGGACATTTGAGATTCTTAAAAAGATCCTTCAAATAAGAGGTCCGGAAAGCAGGTTCCTTTTCCTCCCTCTAAGTTCATAGCATCAGAAATCTACTTTTTAGCTAATGTCACTAGAATAGTCAACCTGAAAAAGGATATTTGCTCTATGATTGTGACCTTGGATGTCAAGTTTCAGCAATGAGTAAATATTTACAACTAGTTATAAACCCCTAAAAATAGGGGTTCATAACAGAAATGCTGACAGACCTTAACTAAGGTGGTGTGAGTGGGCGCCACTATAATTAAATAAATCACCAAGGTCTGTTGACAATTAGAAAACTCATTTTGGTTTGCCACAGAGACAAACAAAAATTCTGTTCATTATAATTTTACTGGAATATGATGTCATAACATGTAAGCATACTGAAACAATCTGCTGCTTTTCTAGCCAAAATATTAATTGCATACTAAGGAGCCCTTGGGGCCTCTTCCTTTTTGGCCATCAAATCCACACACACAAAGACAAATAAAGTATTAGTACATACGTTATGTGTTCATACTGCATTTCCTGCATTTCTCTGAATTCCTCAATGGCATAAATGTTTTTGATAAATATTGTTACTTTCTTCTTAGAAAGGGAAAAAAAAGCAAGTGCAAGATGCAGTTCACAGAAACCAGGAAGTTTATTTAGATTTAGCCTCATATTAAAAAGTCAGTGAGATTTTCTCCAAATTCTAATGGTCAATGAAATAAAAAAACAATTAACCCAATTACTTCCTCACTACTCAAGTGTTACAGGAAGTATTACCATTACAGGAAGCGTTCCCATTTCATAATGCAAAGTGAAGAGGAACTGGGACCATATTTTAGTGGCCAAGATAAAGGCCACTAAAATATGAGCTACAACACAGTATGGGAAAGTCATTCTTCAGATGCCAGCTCTGTGCTGAAAGGGTCATTCTCTGCACTTTTTCTATCTGGCTCCTTTTCCATATGAAGTCAATCAAGCGGGCAGCCCTGCTGGCACTGTTTAATCAGGAAAATGCTCTGAGTTTTGTGAGTGGAGGGAGAGAGAGTCACAGACCATGCAGGGGAGTAGAAAACAGCATTTGCTGTGAACAACTTTTTCTCTATAACATTTGAAATTTCTCTAGGGGAGCAAGTTACTTAGTGCAGCTGTTCCCTGGCTACATCCTATTTTCCTAAGCAGTCCATTAGCCACGTGCATTTCTTACAGATGTGAGTTCTATGTTTTGAAGAAGGAAACATCCAGTATAGTCACTTCTGTCTTCACACAGTGAACCTTCTGGTTCTTTCAGCAGATCCACAACAACACCTGGGAACAAAGAGGCTCTCTTTTCCAAGTACTCCTTTTGAGAACTACAGTCCATTATTCTTGAACTGTGTCTTCTACAGGCTAGGCTGCCTGATCAAGTGGAGCCTATAGATGAAGCCTTCTTGCACCAGTTCCAGGAAGGATCATGCTCACAGGCTCTTGTCCTGCTGAGGGACTTCAACCACCCTGACATCTGTTGGGAAAGTCACAGGGTGAGCTGTAGGCAATCCAGGAGACTCCTGGAATGCATGGAGGATAACTTTCTAACCAGCCTGATTAAACAGAGAACTTAGGGTGAAAAAGAGAATCTGTCATCTCTAGAAGGAGGGTCAGGTAACTTGTGAAGACTATAAAGATGTCACAACGTCATGTAGGGAGAAGATCAGAAAGGCCAAAGCCCAACTAGAACTTGATTTAGCCACTGTAGTTTAAGACAACAAAAAAAGTTCCTATAAATACACTGGCAGCAAAAGGAAGGTCTTCATCATTTGTTAAATGCAGAGAGTAGTGTCAGGGAATGATGAAAAGGCAGAGATACTTAGTGTCTTCTTTGCCTCAGTCTTTAATATCAAGACCAGCTGTCCTCAGAATACCCAGGTCCCAGAGCAGGAAGTTGGTGATGGGGAGCTGAGTGAAGCCCCCATAAACCAGGAGGAGATGGTTAGTGACCTGCTATGCTAATTAAACACTCACAGATCTATGGGCCCAGATAGGATCTACCCCAGAGGAATGAGGGAACCGGTGAAAGAACTTGCCAAACCGCTCTCAATAATCTAAAAGCAGTTCTGGTCAACTGATGAAGTTACAGCTGACTGGAAATTAGCAAATACAACGTCCATCTACAAGAAGGGTTGGACAGATGATCTGGGGAACAACGGGCCTGTCAGCCGGACCTCAGTTCCAGGCAAGGTTATGAAAGAGATATCCAGAGTGCCATGGCATGGCACATGCAGAACAACCAGAGAATCAAGCCCAGCCAAAATGGATTTACAAAAGGAAAGCCCTGCTTGACCAGCCTGACCTCCTTCTATGACAAAGTGACTCAGTAGATGAGAGAAAGGCTGTGGATGTCATCTACCCAGACTTTAGTGAAGCCTTTGACACTATTTCCCCCACCATCCTAGAAAAACTGTCTGCTTGCAGCTTGGATGGGTGGACTCTCTGATGGTTAAAACCTGGCTGGATGGCTGGGCCCAGAAAGCTGTGGTGAATGGAGCTAAATCCAGTTGGCAGCCAGTTGCTAGTGGTGTACCCCAAGGCTCACTTTTGGGGCTAGTTCTGTTTAATCTCTTTACTGATGATCTGGATGTAGTGATTGAGTGCAGTAAATGTGCCAATGACACTAAGTTGGGTGTGGCTGTTGATCAGCTGGAAGATAGGAAGGCTCAGCAGAAAGACCTGGACAGACAATCCATGGGCTAAGGATGGCTGCATGAGGTTCAATAAGGCAAAGTGCCGACTCCTGCACTTGGGTCACAACAACCCCATGCAGCACTACAGGCTGGAGGAGGAGCTGTTCAGCAGAAAGGGGCTTGGGAGTGCTGATTGACAGCTGGCTAATATGAGCCAGCAGAATGTCCAGGTGACCAAGAAGGCCAATGGCATCTGTATCAAGAATAGTGTAGCCAGCAGGACTAGGGAACCCGCTGTACTCAGCATTGGCGAGGCCATACCCCAAGTACTGTGTTCAGTTTAGGGTCTCTCACTTTGAGGTGCTGGAATATGTCCAGCGAAGCACAACAAGGCTCATGAAGGGTCTAGAAAATGTGTCTTATGAGCAACAGCCAAGGGAGTTGGGTTTGTTTAATCTCAAGAAGATGAAATGGCTTTCAGTTGAGACAGGGGCGAATCGGATTGGATATTAAAATTTTTCATGATCATGGTGGTCAGGCATTGGAATAGGTTGCCCAGGGATGTGGTGGAGTCATCATCCCTGGATGTGTTTAAGAGGCATCCGGATCTGGCACTGAGTGTTGTGGTTTAGTGATGTAAGAGTGGCGGTGTTGCATTGATATTGTACTTGATGATCTTAAAGGTTTCTTCCAACCTTCATGATTCCACTTTATGATTCCTGAGTCAGGTAATAGCCCTACCAGAGGGAATGTGATACTGGATCTGTTGGTCACCAATGCAAGCTAGCTAATCAGGGATATAAGACTGGAGGCAGCCTGGGCTACAGTGACGATGCCTTAGTGGTGTTCCAGTCCTGAGAGATATGGGCTGGGTAAAGTGCAAAATTGGGCTCCTGAACTTTAGGAAAGCAGAGTTTCAGCTCTTCAAGGAGATAGTCAATGGGGTCCCTTGCAAGATTGGCCTCAGGGACAAGAGAGCAGAACAGAGATGACAGATCTTTAGTGAAGTCTTCCACAGAGCACAAGAGTCAGTAATTCCCAGGAGCAAGAAACTGGTCATGGAAAACAAGAGATCAGTGTGGCTGAATAGGGAACTGCTGGTCAAACTAAAAGGAAAGAAGCAAATGCATAGACATGGAAACAAGGACAGGTAACCTGGGAAGAGTATAGAGATGAAGGATGGTTGTGTAGGGATGGGGTGAAGAAGGCCAAGGTGAAGCTGGAACTGAACCTGGCAAGGGATGTAAAGAATAACAAGAAAATCATCTATATGTATGTTACCAAGAAAAAGAAAGTCAAAGAACATGTTCCCTGCTGAAAAACAATGGTGGAAAACTCTACCAACAGATGAGGAAACACTGAGGTACTCAACTTTTTTTCCCAGTCTTCAATGGCAACCTCTCTTCCCACACCACAGAAGTCCCTCCTATTTTAAGTAAAGGTCAGGTTCATGACCACTTGAGGAATACGAATATAAACAAGTCTCTGGGACCTCATGGGCTGCAACACAGAGTCCTGAGGGGAATTGGTGGATTTAGTTCCCAAGCCACTCTCCTTGATATTTGAAGAGTAATGGCAGTCAGATGAAGTCCCAAGTGACTGGGAAAGGGGAAACATTGTACCTGTCTTAAAGAAGGGTAGAAAGGAGGACCCTGGGAACAACCGACCTGTCAGCCTCACCTCTGTGCCTGGAAAGATCATGGAACAGATCCTCCTAGAACCTGTGCTAAGGCACAGGGAGGACAGGGAGGTCATTTGGGACAGCCAGCAAGGCTTCACTAAGGGCAAGTCCTGCTTGACCAACCTAGTGGCTTTACAAGTTGGAGTAACAAGGGAAAGGCTACAAATGTAGAACCTTTGACACTGTCCCCCACAACATCTGTCTTTAAACTGGAAAGAGCCAGATTTGATGAATGGATGGATAAGAAAGTGTTTGGACAGTTGCATCCAGAATGTAGCAGTTAGTGTCTCAGTCCTGATGGACATCAGTGACAAGTGGTGTCGCTCAAGGATCTGTGTTGGGACCGGTGTTATTTAATATCTGTATTAATAACATAGACAAAGGGATCAAGCGCACCCTCAGCAAATTTGCACACGACACCAAGCTGAGTGAGGAGGTTGTCACACCTGAGGGATGGGGTGCCATCCAGAGGGACCTGGACAAGCTCAAGAAATAGGACCATGGGAATCTCATGAGATCTAACAAGACCCAGTACAAAGTGCTGCATCCAGCTCGGGGCAACTCCCAGTATCAATCCAGGCTGGGGGATGAACAGAGCGAGAGCAGCTCTGCTGAGAAGGACTTGGGGGTGCTGGTGGGTGAGAGGCTGGACCTGAGTGGGAAATTCTTTACTGTGAGGCTGGTGAGGCACTAGAACAGAGAAGCTGTGCATGCCCATCCCTGGAAGTATTCAAGGCCAGGTTGGATGGAGCAATCTGATCTAGAGGAGGGTGTTCCTGCCCATAGCAGGGAGTTGGAACAAGATGATCTTTGAGATCCCTTCCAACCCAAGTCATTCTATGATTCTATGATGAATTAGTCTGGCTGTTCTCTTCTAGATTACTTTCACATCCTCCAAAAACATTCTTAATGTAAAGTGAGCAAGATATTCTTAATGTAAAGTAAGCAAGGCACATATTATGCATCAGTTTTAGCCACAGACATCCCTTATTTGAATGGTGACCTCCTCCCAGCTACATAAGTAAGAATTTAAAAAAAGAAAAATTGTGTATACTTGTCCCAGATTATTCTTCATTCAAAAGATGGTGTTAAAATATTGTTGCAGTATGCAAGCTTGTCTGTGTCCCTGGCTAAGCTGTCTGTCAAAGACCTCTGCCAATCAGATACAGCATGTGTCACTGGCCAAAGGACTGCCCAGGCTATAACCTGAGCCAATCAGGAGGCAAGGCAGGAGCTTTTGAATTCCCCCCTCGATATAAAGGGTCTCCCAGAAAAGAAATCTCTCTTGATCTGCTTCTACACTGAGGGTCAGTGTCATCCTTTCTCCTCCCAGGCCCCTCCTCACGTAACATGTAGTGACCCCGACGTGATCAGCCTGCCTTCAGAGCAGGAGGAGACCTTTGGATCTCTACCACTGACCTTAAGAATAAAATCAACAATGGGAGGATTATCCTCTCAAGCAGACCCTCCGGCCATAAAGATATGGGAACCTCTTCTTCAAGCATTTAGGGTGGGCTACAATAGAGAAGATCTACTAGATCTCCTTTCATGGGCCAGAGACCATGGTCTGGATATTTCAGCAGAAACGGCTTTGAACTTGGAATAGCTTTGGACACGGAATAGCTGTGTTATTTTGCATTCTGCTGCCAAAGATGATTATTCTGCTATGGCAATTATAAAACCTTGCTGACTTATATTAAAGCTAATCAGACTGGTTCATGGCTTAAGCTGGGAACCAGATGACCAGGAAGGGGAATGGGGCACCCCCCCCTATCTCCCCAGAGGGGGCACCCAGATATTCCTGTGAAACACCCCCCGCGGCCGTGCAGCTCTAAACGGATATCCCGCGATGGTACCTACTCCCGGGAAACTCCTCCAAAATGACCCCCCAAGCGGGGCAGCTGCGGTGACCCACGGACTCCGGAGAAGTGGTGGGCAGCCCATGCTTCATGGCAGCGCAGTCGATTTCGCAATCCCACCAAGTGGCGCTGGGAACACGAGCACTGTGGCTTGGCGCGGGCCAGGGAGCAGTGGCGGCTCTGCGGCGCAGAACCACCGAGCAGAGTGGAGCAATGTCAACCAGCAGCGCCGCGGCGCCACGCGGGGCAGCCAGGCAGAACGATGCAATTCCACGTGGCGGTGTAGCAGCAGGTGGTGCCACGGAATGAAGCAGGGCGTGCGGGAGTGGCACAAACCCGAGCACCGGCCGCGGTGCGGTAGCAAGCCCTGCCGCGATGTGCTACGGAGGCAGTGGCAGCGCAGCAGCAGGCGGTGCTACAAAGTGGCGTGGGGCAGCCGAGCGCAGCGGCACGGTCCCAGTTGGCTGCCTGGCACAGAGCCACGCTATGCTGGTCCCTCAGGGATCCTCCCATGCCACCGTGCCCCCGCCAGGTTGGTACCAAGAGTCATGCAGTCCCCCCTTGGCCCAGAGCAGCTGGCCAGAGTCAAGCAGCTCCCCCGCCATTGACCACGTGGTTCAGTCTTCCTGGGACGCACCAACATCTCCTCGGGGCGTGGCCCTGCCTCGAACCCTGACTCTGGGGGACACAGCCACAGCTACGGAACGGCCCAGATGGGGAGTGTAGTTCCCCCTGACCCTGCCTTTGTGGGACGCACCAGCACTTCACTGGGACATGGTCTTGCCTCAAACTCCACCTTGGGGGGGTGTGGCCACACCCCCAACCCCGCCTCGGGGGCAAGGGGCGTGACCACACCACAACCCCACCTCATGGGGCGTGGCCATGCCCCCAGACTGGCGTCCATGGGGAGTGGCCACGCCTCAACCCTCGCCTCGTGGGGGTGTGGCCACACCCCCAATCCCACCTCTGGAGGATGCGGCTCCGCCTCCCACCCAGCCTCTGAGCCAGCCCAGATGGAACAAGCCTTCTCAGCTGACTCCGCCCCTGCCGAGTGAAGCCAACATGCACCACAGCACATGGACAGATCACGGATACAGAGCAAAAAGCCTCAGCACTGCAAAAACGGACTCTAGCACTGATCCTGAACACAGCCTTGCTCCTGCTGCATCTCCCAGCCCAGCATCGCCCCTGGCTGCAGGACAACTCTAAAGACCTGCACCACCAATGAGCACGCAAGCCCCCATCCCACTACCAACACTGAGGATCAAGCTCTCGCAGCACCACCAGCATCCACTTCAGTAGAGTTAAGTTGTAAATTGTAACTTATAAACATCTCAGCCTGTGGTATGCTGACCTGAAAAGCTGTTGGGTTTCGCCTAAGCAGTTCCTGAACATCAGTGACAAATGGACGTATCCCTAACTGAGGAAAATCAAGTTTGCTAAATTGGACAGAAAGCATCAATCAAATTAGACCTATGCTGTTTCATGCCACTCTATCTGCAAAGGGCCCTTGCCAATAGAGTCACATAGAAACATTCTGCATTTTTAATTAAAGGAAAAGGAGGAGGTGTTGCAGTATGCAAGCTTGTCTGCGTCCCTGGCTAAGCTGTCTGTCAAAGACCTCTGCCAATCAGATACAGCATGTGTCACTGGCCAAAGGACTGCCCAGGCTATAACCCGAGCCAATCAGGAGGCAAGGCGGGAGCTTTTGAATCCCCCCTCTATATAAAGGGTCTCCCGGAAAATAAATCTCTCTTGAACTGCTTCTATGCTGCGGGTCAGTGTCCTTTCTCCTCCTGGGCCCCCTGTCATGTAACAAAATATAACTCTAATCTTTGAAAAATTTAAATTAATTTAATTAATTCTGAATGATTCAATATTTTTTCTCTATTCAATATTTGCTATGGTCATTTATGAAACCAATTTTGATCTAGTTGTAGAAAATCCCTAAGCTAAAAAATGTTTAATTGACTGTATAAGAATTGCAAAGAATAACCATGTGATGGAAACATATTAACAGAAGGAGATTCAAAAGCATCTGTTCATTTAAAAAAAAAAAAGTCAGAAAACATAACAAAGATGGTTTCCATTTTAAGACACAGAAACCCCAAACCTTCTCTATTTCAAATGCAAGAATGTAAGAAAATCCTGCATTAAGCAGTCAAGATCCCTGAGTTGCAGGCAACTGCATAATGTAATCCTCTTTATCTGTTAAGGTCTATTAGAAAACAAAAGAGATTACTTGCTTCTGCTGGGAGGATGATCTAGAAGCTGAGTTGATACTTAGGAATCTCCTAATGTTCCACTTGGCTATACTTTTACATACATTATTTTGTTTTGTGTCAATACTATCCTGTAACTTATATAGCTTTATTTATTTGTTGTTTACCCTCTAAGGTGAGCTTTCCCACTCCCTATCAGCCTTTGCTTTGAAAGGGAACCAGTTAAAGTATTTCAGAACTTTTCTGTATAAAAGGCTACCCACTGTCTTGATCATCCTTCACAGCCCTTCCCCATACTTGCTCCTATTCTTAAATACAAAAGCCAAGAATGGTAGACAATATACCATATAAAAGACTAACAGTGTACAGTATAATAGCAATATTTATGTATCTATACCAGAAATAATCTCGTTAAACTAATTCAACCATATTAGTTCTTCTCAGTTTATCTTGCAAATATTTAATAATATAGCACTTCTGTTCTGTGGTTTCCAACTGAATAATCCTCAGGTGACAACAGAGTAAGTACTGCTAGCGCCTATGTTATTAATCTTACATTTTAGACTGGAAAGTCTAGTCTCATTCAATTTCTAATATGTCAGTTCTCTCTATCATGCAAGACTTCCTGCCTATATTGACCTTCCTGTGTATCAATGATGCCTTCTACATCTCATGAACATTTTCCTACTTCTTGTGCAAACATCTTTAACAAAAATAACTTAAAAGGTTGATTCTAAAACTGGAAGAACTGTTCTTCATAATCTTCCTCTTAGTTTGACTTTTAATACTGCTGATTATTTTTCTTTTCCTTTCCCACCCTGCATTTCTTAACACAAATCCCCTTCTCCTTCAATTTAATGAAAACATTATCCTTATCTAATGCTATAAAATGCTTAACTGAATCCCACAAATATAAGATTTAGTCTCTTTACCTAAAAAATGAGTTGGCACATAACATGTAAGGTTAACACATTAGTCACACACAATCTACCTTTAGTGCACAGTAATTTCATGTTGAGTTTTATACCTTTTTGTCCATCTTTATTTATACTTTCTTTTAAACTTTGTTACGAGTCTGGGAATTTTTCATTAAGCAAATGATAATTCCCTTCTCTATTTTTTTTTCCTGAGCTAGAGGCTATGTAGTTCCTTCAAGCAGTATGAGCAACTTAGTAAAAGAAAAAAGAAATTGACTCTCATATTTCCACGATCACAATATCGAAACATTCCTGAGTGAAAAACAAGAGGGAGGAGGATTCAGTTTAACATAACATTATCTAATGTGGAATCTTCCCAGCAGAATTTGTGATGACAAGACGATAATATTGCCACATCACTGTTTCTCTGAATTCCAAGTTGCTCAATGCAGACATTTGACTGAAATAAATATTTCAATATTTACTCTCTGCATTTACCACTACTTTGTTTACCATTTGTAGTAAATATGTACAACAAGAAGTAAAAAAGCCTGTTGCTCATCACAAGTAATTAGAAGACATCAACAGAAAGCTACAGAAAGTTTAAGTTAAGAACTTAGAACCATCATGGATTAAGCTGACAAGTAGTAGAGCAAACATACTGAACTAGCTATGCAGCACTAGTTTCAGAAAGATGCTTCCATGTACCGTAAGTTCAGGTCTCTGCTTCCACTTTTATTGCCCTATCTCCTTCAATCTAAACCCTTGAAGTTAAGATGAAGCACTTATCAAAGTTCCAGAAGGGTGTCAAAACCAGCCCAAATACCCTCTCTTAAAAACAAAGAGAAACTAGTGCAAAAGAAAAAAAAAAGCTTAAGAAGAAGTAATAGGGAAAAACCCAGGGGAAAAATGATCATGAGAAAAACCTCCCAAAGTACTGTATACTGAAGATTAAGGTAGAAAAAACAAGTGAAAAACAACAAACAGAATCAAGAAGAGAACAGAGAACAAAATGTTATGCTCCTCTGAAGAAGTATTTTTACCTATCAACTGAATAACTAAGTAATGAGAATGGTCCACAAAACATCAACTTATTCTTGACTATAAAAATAGCATAAATAATATAGGAACATAACAAGTATACTGCCTTCAGATTTAAAGACGTTGGAAAATGTCAAGTGGACAGTACTGAAATGGAATTGGGGGCCAGGGGAAAAGATAAATACAAGGATAAAGAAAAGGTTCTTTTCTGTGACACAAAACCAAGTACAATAAGAATAAAAGGGAAAAACATAATGAAGCTGTGATGTACACTGTATACTTTAGAGGTTAAAGCAGCCATCCAGAAGACAAACATCTCAAACTTTTATCTACTTCAGCTCATAAAATTTCCCATGAACTGTATTACTCACTAATCTTTACAAGCATGCAGAATGGTTACTGAGAATGCTGTCCAAATAGCCATTACAGTAAAAGAACATAAACAATGCTGCATATCTGACTACAGTATCATTTTCTTTTTACATAAGAAACTCATGTCAAAAAAAAAAAAAAAATCATGCCACTTACCAGCCTAGAAACTAAGTAAATGAGAGAACGTCTCACTTATTTTCTTTTATCATATATTTTACCAGTAATATAATACTAATAAAAGTGTTACTAACAAAATCATCTCAGGGCTAGGACTTCATAGGAATTAATTAACCTGAAAGTTGCCAGAGGAAGAAGGCCCAAGAAAGCTCACAGAGTGATTCTCACCATCCAAATGAACTTAAATTCAAATAATTAGTGTGTACTGTTCTACATTCTTTTCCCACTTTGAGGAATGTAAACATACAGGTATTAAATTGCATTATCATGAGTAAGAAACTTAACCTATCACTTTAAAATGGGAAATTAAAGGATTGAAAGTAAGAACAAGCTGAGAAATCACACTTTATTCTGATTTAATAAGCCATCCCTCAGCAGATAAGTGGAGTTAATTGAGGATGCACACTTCCCTAGCTTGCTACTTATGAGCTCTGCAACCTCTAAATATAGCCAGGCATGGCCAGCTAAAGCTTCTATCCAAAAATCTTCTCATCTGTGCCATCAGACTTGCAAAGAAAAGAAATGAGAGAGAGAGATCTTGGTCAATTGCAAAGGGAGAGTATCTTCTGTTGCCCTGCACACTGCATCAGGATGCTGACAAAAACGTGGATGGCCTTAAGAAGGAAGCTTTGTCTACACCTGGAAGGGGAAAGGAAGGTGTCTGTTAATCGACTATAGAGAAGATTGTAAAGGGCCAAAAGGTCAGAAACCAAAAACGATTGGCGAAGCCTTTCAGTGCTTTGATTCCTTTCTACTTAAATCCATAAAAAGAGCAGATTTTCTAGGGAAGCAGACATAATAGTCTTTAATATTCTTCTTTATTCTTTAATATGTTTTTTCAAACTTTAATGGGCATAATGGATTTACACCAAGGACTGACAAGTAAATAGCAATTCATTGCTAATAAAAATGCATAAGTAGTGCAGTAAGATTGCCACAGTAGCGGTCACCAAAGCACAGTGACTTATCTCAGTTGGTCCAGTGAATACAATTTAGTACTGAATATTAAAAAAAAAATTAGATCACATTACATCAATAGACTAAAATACAAGGTTGCAGACTTTCTAAAAGGTAGGAAATGTAAAAAATGTTTATAAGATTTTTCTAGAATTGTATTCTAGAAAACAGGGGCTCAAAAAAAGCCTTGAAGGATAGAGATACCAAGGACTGTTAAAATGGAATCATGGAATTATTTAGGTTGGAAAAGACCTCTAAGAAAATCAACTCCAACCATTAACGCAGCACTAACAAGTCCACCACTAAACCATATCATGAAGTGCCACATCTATATGTCTTTTAATTATTTCCTGGAGTGGTGACTGAAGCACTTCCCTGGACAGCCTGTTCTAGTGCTTGACAACCCTTTTTGTAAAGAATTTCTTCCTAGTATGTGAAATGGTTATTACGACCTTTGACTTAGTAAACAAGGCAAACATAGGGATTCCCTTTACTGAAGGGAACCAAGGCTCTGCTGCTGATGTTCACTTCCTTAAGAATTCTCATTTCTGTTTCCCTGATGTTAGTGTCAGACCTGAATCTAAATCAATAAGGTGATTAGGCTCCATGTTCTCCTCTGTCATGGAACAGAACCTCAGAGCTAAGTGTTTTGGGCTGGTTTTTGTCCAGAGACGATTCCCTGTTTAATCACAGCATAGAGGGATTCAGCCCTGTTTTAGTAAAACATTTAATCCAAACAAATTATGGTGCCAAAGTACCTAATGAGTACCTGTGAGTGCAGCTATCCTTTCTCTGACAGTAAAAACCAACTTAAACTGACATTCTTCTTTAAAATATCCTATAAAGACAAGCATATCTTTGGAAGATCCTGTAAATTAGCATTTCAGAAGAGATGTTACCTGTACTTTCTTTCACAGAACACAAGCACCCATCAAAATCAATATTATAGACAAGATGTGAAGAGAAACTATAACACAGTGGTTGCTGGTGAAAATTTCTGCCTTCAGACTGCATATATTCTGTCACAAAAGAATCCTGAAAACCTTTCTTCAGAATATTTAATACTTTCTCATTCTGTGGCAGAACTTTCAGTTCAAAGGTGGCAAAGACCTTGTAAGGACAGAATACAATTCCAGTCAGATCTTACAGAGTTATAAGCTGGTAAATAAATTAGCTACTAACCTTTCTGCTTGCTTCCCCCAGGAAAATTATGGCAACCTCTCAAAGTAAAGTTTGATGTCTAACAGCAGTTCACCTCTGTCATTACCAAAACAAGCAGGCAAAGGAAAGAGAACATATTTACTGGTAACCAATATTCAGGTTCTGCACCCAGCAGAAAGACCATAACAAGAAAGGAGGCCACACAGGCTTGTTTCCATTGAACCCACTATCTCACAGGTGTCCCAGCTGAAATACTCTTAGTTCAGCAGAAGTACAGGAAAAAGATATGGGTGAATAAAAAGCTAACTGTGTGGGAAGAACAAAGCACATCCAAGGTATTCCTCTCTTGGAGGAGCATTCTGAATCAGTGCTTGTTTTCATACATACCAACAAGACTAGTCTTCCGTCCACATCCTGAAAGTAAAGCTGATTGTGTTAAAGGCAGGGCTAGAGAAAGAACGCCCAGTGAGTTGCACAGCCAACAGACTGGAGCGATTCACAAGGTGCTGGGGCAGGATGTTGGCTCTGAAGATCTTTGGATCAGAAGGTTTACCAGAAAGTCTCTCAAGTAGAAGGGCAGTCTTGAAAGATGGACATTAGGGAACCAAAGATAAGGATTGTATTACACCTCTTTATGTTTTCAGCCTCTATGAGAACACAAAAAATCACATCTGAAACTTGGATAGACACATCTGAAGCCAGATGCATTTCCTCCAGAGCAGAAAAATCTGAGGACGTTAAAAACCCAAAGTAAAGAACACTGTCCACTGAAGGAACTTCAGGAGAAATAGTCAAAACAGGAGCCAAGGACCACAGAAGGCAAGGGCAGTCCTCTTAACAGATAGAGCAAGAAAGCAAGTGGTCTCAGAAGGTCACTATATCCTGAAAGAAAATGAATAATAACATAAATTAAGAAAAGATTGAAGCATTAGGGCTTAGGAGCTCCTCTACAAATAGGGCCAAGAGGTCCTTGACAAAACTAATTCATCTTGAACAAAGACTGTTTAGAATGCTGCAATACTGTAAAATGTCAGACCTGATGCATCACATTTTAGGCATGAAGAGTGATGAAGCATCTAGATGCTCTACAATTAAGGCTAAAAAGATTTTAATGATACCAGGTAAGTATATTGACTTGGAGAATGAAGAGACACTGTACTCGGAATACTCACCTCAAACCTTGCTCAGCTTCTGTCAGCTTGATTTTTACATAACATTATTTTAACAGCTGCCAGTGTAATATTGTAAATACACTTAAGAGTATATATTTTATTGATCCCTTATAGGTTAAATGTATCCATTAATGCAGTGGATGGTCATGCCAGGATGCATTTGTCAGAAGGATTATATGCACACTGTGCCAGGACACGTCACCCAACACCATTTTGTGTGCATTGTGCAAATTCATGGTAACAGGGTGAGGGGACTGCAGAAAAATCAATCTTGGACAGAATTTAGTGGAAACTATAGATTCCATGCCAGAAGCTGGGTTATCTGATCCCAAATACTCCATGTATTTTTAAGATTTAAAACACTGTAGAAATTAAGCATTAGCTGTCAAAAAATTTACTGCAGGAATAAATATCCTCTGCCATTTAAGGAATCTTATTTTGTTTTAAGCCAATCATATAATCACTATTGTCTAAACTGATAGCTACTGGCAATGGCAAAGCTCATCACCTGCAAGCTCCCTTGCCACTGTTCTTTTGGGAAAACTATATTAAGACAAACAGATGTTTCTGCTGTTTTAAACCAACAGGAAATGGACTTTCTCCCTTTTCCTTTCCTAGAAACAGATACCAGCAAAGAAAAATCTTAGCACAGCTGTACTCAACACTTTTCTTGTAACAATATGTCTGTGTGGGAGGCAGGCAACTAGTGGGAACAAACAGGCCAGGGGAAGTGAAATGTAGCGTGCAGAAGATGAACACAAAGAATTAATTTAGAAGTCTGTGACTGGATTATTACACCATAATGCTAAAACACTAGCAGGAGAAATAAAAGGGTGATGTACAAGACTTTGCTTTAAGATATGATCTGAATCCTATCTCAACTGGTAATGTACACAACTGAATTAAGTATCAGCTGGCAATCTTAGTCCCTTCCAAGTAAAGAGATGTTCAAATCATCAGAAAGCTTCATTAGTAGAAACAGATTGCAGGTTTAGTGGCCAAGTTGCAGTCTTATCTTTAAGGAAATGTCTTTAGGTCAGGTCTGAGGAATAAATTAATATGATGAAATGAAGAATTCATGCTTTGTGCAGATAAACCAAACACTTAATTGTCACTGCTGGCAAACTGGCATCCTTTACTCGCACTAGATTTACATAAAAAAGGAAAACTGCCATTGAAGCTAGTGCATTAGAGCCTCAATTATTACAGGAGAAAAAAACTTGAAGAAAATTATGAGACAAGGCCTTGCAGAAAACCTGATTTTAATCGATTTATGCTGGAATTATGACATTTTAAAGTAATGAAAAGTTTCAGAATAGAAAAAGGCAACTTTTTTTGAGAGTGCTTTTGCTGAGAAATTCTTGTACAAATTCATGCTGCCATCTAATGGTCTAAATTAGCCATTTCCAGCTCAAAAATATAATTGCTGATCTGAACAATCACTTGCGTTATTCTTTGGACTATTCTTTATTTCCCTAAGTTTTAAATCTTTGAAATCAATATCTGTTGCTCAGAATGAAATAATAGCATATTTAAGGAGATATAACCTATTCTAACCAAACCCTTAAGTTCTATTTCCAAGTAGTTTTTAATATTTCTTCCAAGTTTCTTTTCCCACACTACTGGGAGGAGTGTGAGGAATGCAGAAAGGAGTTTTTGCAAAGTCAGTCAGTAAACATTTTTATCATCACACCTCTCAATCCTTAAAATGCAAATTTTAAGGACAGAATATTTGCAACACTGACTGGAAATGCAGGCAAAGCACCTCTGACTCTGGCCTTTTTAGGAGAGGAATGTTGTACCCTATGGCTCTGGTCTGAAGCTGGCAACTGTAGCAAAGTAAAAATCCCAGTGGCACCCCACGCTGCTCCCCCACACATGAAGGGGTTTGTTTGCTGTAATCAGTTCAACACAACAGGCTCCAGAACTGAGGGTTCACTTCACTTGAGCGGCAAGGGCGCTGGTCTCCACAGCCAAACAGCTTCTCACAGCAGAATAGTACTTTATTCAATCAAAAGCATTTCAGTACTTGCATGCCTGCCTCTCCTCAAAACTGCTGCTACCCAGAGATGTCCCTAAAGAGTTTGTTCTTCTAATACTTTTCTCTCCTGCTTCTCTCTGGGGAGAGATTTTTGTCTTTTTTTCAGTCCTTCCACTGCAACAGTCAAATGACTCCCACTATAGCACTCATAAAATTATTGCAAATCAACATTCTTAGGATTATTTCTCAGAGCAGGATTCAGCTCTAGATTCAGATGCCTAAATTTAGGTATTTAGTTAATGTGTAGAAACTAAGTTGCTATAAAAGTGAAGCTCTGAAGAGATCCATACAGAACATAGACAACCTAGTTTAAGGCACAACAAATAGCATTCCAGACTAGGAATTGTTCTGACTAATCCTTCCACTGGTAATAAAGGGAGACTGAGTTTCTAATGCACAGGCAGAGACTATTTGAAAGGCATTTGAGCTTGGATCCAAATCCCACCAGCACCGTAAAGAACTGCACTTAGCTGCCTAAACACAAGCACACAATACAATTTGAGATGCAGTCATGTACCTTAAACATCCACATGATGTGACACAGGACTGATACACGAAACAGACAAGTTTCTCACAAATAGCTGGAGTCCTAGTGGATTATATGAAATAGAAGGATGACTGAACATTGCTTTTAGGGATTCCGTCAATTGCCTAAACATAGCTACGCACAGCCATTTGAAATGCTCTAGGGTATCTTGCCTGACCTTCCGCTGCCACTCTAGCAAAGCTTTCCTCTTCTGCCAAATCCATCAGTCCCAAGTGGGTGTCTCACACACCCTACAATGTCTCAAGTGGCACTAGAGGCTTGCCTATGTTTAGGCAACTTAGTGTCCCACATCTGCCACAGTATATATGCTTGGGAAAAAAATCTGCTTTACACACAGCTGTGCATAAAATCCTCCTCTGTTGCAGCAAGCCCCAACATAAAGTCTCACTAATGGGAATTCAGCAACAGATATTAGGCTAACCGTGTGCCTAGAGTAACAAAAAGACTCCATGGAGTAATCTGAATTTTACATTTTCCAAGCTGCTGGCCGATCTTATCAATATGAGATCGAAGTCTTTCAGATCCAACAACTTTTTATATTATGCACTGGAATATTTGTGCTTCAAACAGGTGAGACTCTCCATGCAGAGAGCAGCGTTCTGCTAGAAGGTAAATGGGGTGCTCAAGCAGCACAGAAGAACATCTAAAGGTCAGGAAAATTTTGGACTTCATTCTCTTTCTGTAAATTAGATAACTGAGCTGTGTAACTGTAGATGTAGTTGTGGAGATGGTCGTATCAATAGATTTTTACATTGTCTCCTGCATTGCAACCCATGCAATACAAAATTTGGCTTCTACAGCTGTTCCTCTGGCTAGATTTTCCCTTTTTTCCTCTCATAGGAATATGTAACTTTTGTGAAACAAATGAAGTTGGGTGAGGATTTAGACTGCATTACTAAGCACTCATGTCAAGTAACACTTCGCTCAAATCTTTTCCCTTTGATGCACATATTAAATCTTTAAGCCAGCATTCATAAAAGAAACAAACTTTTCATTTTATTCCATTCTTTCACCATACAATCTTTTATTAATACAACTTGACAATTTTAGTCATTCATCCAATAATCACACAGTCTATTCTCTCTTTGATCATTAGATTGGATAACATGTTAGTCCACTATGAAGCTAGCAGCTGCAGATGTAGTTGGCCAAAGACCAGTCCTCAAGCTTTCTTTTATTATCCCTCATTTTTAAAATGCTTGTTCAGTATTTAGGCACTGATCCACAGGGCTGATATACATCACTTCAGGAGCAGAGAAGTCTAAGGAAACAGTTCCATGCAGCAACTGAGTACCCAGCAGAGGAGCAGGCTACCTGGCAGGTAGGAACTACATGCCCAGGTAGGGTGATGCCCTGTGCTTTGTGGCCAGGCAGAGTAGCTGGCTCCTCTGGCAAGAATATGCTGCTGCTTTATTTTTCTGAATCTGGTCTTGCAAACGGCACTGTAAAGAAGCATTAATAACATCAAAGAAAAATGTACTCAGAATGGCAGAGCTATGAGAAAAGAGAAAAGGAGGAATGGTTTGTGCACTCCACCATGCCCTGAGGAGAAAGGGGATAGTCCTCTCCTTAGTCTGTAGTACACAACATACATGCAGGAAGAAGTAACTCTACACAAGACTAAGGTGAAGGCTCAGTGCAGCAGAAACTGTCCAAGTGCACAGAAGCTGTAGTTTATCTTAGGGACACCACCACTTTGCATGACGTGCTTGCAGAGCTATCCCACCATCCGAATTCCTTAAAACCAAGCAGAAACTGCTTTAATTATTTTATTTCCGTTCTTTAGCTTGTCATTGTTTTGTATTCCCTTTGTTCCTATATTTCACAAGTGTTTTTAATTTCGAAACTTCTTTTTTTTAAATAAAGATTTTTCAAGCTCTCTAGATTGTGGTGAGACACATATTAAGGAATTTCATATATTAAGAAAACAACTTCTGAATTCTCCCAAAACACAAGGGTTGGGTTTTATGATCTCTTTAACACTACTTGCCAAACTAAAACATCAAAAGCTGCTGTTCAGTTTCTAGTGGTTTTATTTCTTGGCTGAAACCTCTTAGTTTAAGTAAGTCTGTAAGATATAATTTGTTCTGTCACAGACATTCTATAATTGAAAGTACTGGAGGACAATTCAATTTCAGGAATGACTCTCTGCAATTCTAACCAAAGAAACCAGCATTCAATGGCAACAAGGCAACTTGGACAACTCTGTAGTCAGAATTCACACCTTATTTTATTGTTTAACTGCTCTAATTTAAACAGCGACATTTTTAATTCTTTTTTTACATGGTTTAAGCCAATTGCATTTAAGCCAGAGATGAGAGGGAGTATGGGTTCTAGCATTGGCTACAGATATAAGAGTATGCACATGTTTTGTCCTCAGCTCTGCCAACACTTCTCAAACCTGACCCACTGTCTCAAGGCTTGGCCTGTGCTGAGTAGCGTGCCAGCTCTCCTGACTCATGCCAAATGCTGTGCTAACAAACACACAAGCTACATCAGTCGGCAACTCGGCCCTGAAAGCATCAGCACCTTGTTCCCCAGAGTCAGTCTGTAAAACTCTTAGATTAAAGAAGCCATAAAAAGTGAAATGTTCACCGTCTTTAGCTTTTCTGTAACATATAGTGTTTGAACTGAAAGGTCTTCATGTGTCTTTGTCGCAAAATTGCTTGAAACTCCAACCTGTGAGCCTTTAAATTGGTTGTATACAACTGGTAAATTTTGAGTGCCAAAAGTGTATTTTCCTCTATTATAACCTCTGTTAGGAATAGAAAAACCTTTGCTAAATAAGAAGTTGTCTAACATGGCTGGATTCAGGGTTGACAACTTTTTTAAAAGCTCTGTCTTATCAGAGGCCATCAAACTTTCTTTTACCAAACTTGCATGGATTTTACTTCAATAAAGAAAATCCAGAGAGGACTCCAAGTTTGTATCTACAATGTGAAATGAACTGTAGCATACAGATACCCAAACTACCAGAGACCTAAGCTGGTAACTTCACATGATTCAGCTCAGCATCACAGAGACTACATCAGCCTGCCAAGATATGCAGTATAATGGCAATGACCCAGTGCTGTTAACAAGTTAGCCAGTATTCCGCATTCACTATCTTGAGTGAAGAGTCAGGATGAAAACATTCATACCTCATCATACACCACTGGACTGTATTTTATCTACTTAGCTACCCCAAGAGGGGAGCTGACTTGCCCTGCACCTCCTACCTTAGCACAGGAAGAGACTTACAAGGCTAAGAGACCTTACCACAGTGTTACACACTGCCTTAAATGTCTTGCTCTCTGCCATGCTGAGCTTTGCATGCACAAAGCTCTGTAACAGCCACTATCCAACACGCACCCTGGTACAGCACTATCAGTACTGTAAGCAACAGGTAGCTAGAGCATGTTCTGATAAGAACCACGGAATTACTATGGGAAAGTGTTACAGGGAACATTTGCTGCATTGCAGAGAACACCTGTGGAAGGATGCTCATTTGGGACATCTCATCATTTGCCTTCCATGCTGACCACTAGGAAAACCTTCCCCTTTTCCTTTTTCCCTCTCACTTGTTTGCTTTCCTTTTTTCCATGAAAGTAACTATCACCTTCACTATAAATTTATGCCATCAGCTGCAGACCTTTCAAATGGATGTTTGCCCCTTACATGTAAACCTGCTTCGACATCCTCTGTGCAACACACTGCCCACATAAATATGCTCCACAGCATGCGAGAGAGTAGTCCTTCACACACTTAAATCAACCTAAGTTGCCCTTACATTCCAAATACACACTGCCCCTCTCTGGTCAAGGCACAAGCTCCTGTGTAACTAGAAAAGAAGGTGTCTAAGTACAGTTGTAAGTTGGGGAGTAACTTCTCCTTTCCTCTCCCCCCAAAAATTGATTAATTTCCGAGCAGCTCAACTTCCAGTGCTGGAGCCAGGAAATATTCAGAGACACAAAGGCTGGGGACAAATTAAGGAAGAGGAATCATTGCCATTTTGACATAAATCATCTTAGCCTGACATGGAATCTAGCCACAATTTGCATATGAATTGCAGCTCTCATGTCACATTTCCATGAGATACTGAAAAGGATCTTTTGTACTACTCAAAACACTAGACTTAACTGGTGTAAAGATATGCCCTGGAATGAACTTAATAATGTATTTTTTCTTCAAGACATTAGTCTTGCCAGAATCAAAGTTTCCCTAATGCGATCTCCTAATCTTAATCTGTATCTTCACCTATTTGAAAAGCACATTTTTTTAAACAGAGATCAGTAAAGGGAATTCAGATGCAGTATAAAAGACAGATCTTCCAATTTATTTAACATATTTTGTATCTGTTTTAATAACAGAAAATAATCTACAGTCAGAAACTAATGAAAATGAAAAATACTTCTTGCAGCATATTATCTCCATTAATTCTCAAATCTTGTTTTTAACTGTCTATATAGTCTGCATTTATTTAGGTACTTCAGCAATACCTCTATTCTACCAATTTCCAAAAATCAGCAAACTAATGCTAAATACAACGTGGCAGTAGAAGAAAATAAATGTGACATATTCTACTGCAGGAACAGAATACAGTGCTGCATCATATGCTTCATATTTCAAACTTCACTGGCTATTTTAACAGATCCAGACTCTGTCTCCAGAGTTGCTGGTGGTGAGGGTGAGTGGGAGGTGCCGAGCGATGCTGACTAGAAGAGGTGCAGGATCCTGCCCATCACGGCCAGTGCCCTCCACTGCAGCCAGGCTGAGCCATGAGGGCTGTGCTGAGATGCAGGGCCCATGCCCAGCCTGGCTCACAGGACAGGGCTGTGCTGCTCAAATCCCTCGGCCACAGGACAGACTTGTGGCGAGAGATGGGCCTCTGGGCAGCTCCCCCTTGGTACCACCTGTGTGGCCCTGCCTTTATCTGACAGCACAGAACAAAGCTCTCATATGACCATCATTCCTGACTATTCCTGACAGGGCTGCCTCCTTGTAAGCAAATCCTGGAAGAGTATGAATGACCAAGAGGGGTTAATCTCTGCTGTGGCTGAGGTCTGCATGGTGTGATGCCCGTGGGGAGCAGTCCTTTTCAATACCACATCACTCAGGGCCCATGGTAGCTGAGGCTGTGGAAGATTATCTTCAATATTCTCTTCTTAAACCGGCAGGTCTAATAAACAGCATTTAAATGATGCCTTACAAAGTCTAAGTGCCTTTCTTACTGTGATCATAAAGGACAAGCATCTCCCAATGCAAAACAAGGCAATGAACCATTATTTCTAACACAATGGTCCATCAACAGTACTACACAGATTATTTTTCTGCTTCTTCTTTCCTCTGGCATTCATGTGTATACATGGTGTGTGCACAGTGGGTATGTGTTTATGCAGATAGACAGGTATGTCCAGTTATTTACTACTAAGTTGTAGCTATTATTCAATTCACTAGCCACAGTACTATTAGCTATTCTGCATGGGGAACTGCACTCACACAAGCACAATGAAAAAGCAAGCACAGATTGTGGCCTTCTGTCCCACCCAGCCTGTTTGTTTTGTGATCAGAAAAATCAAGTGGCCTTTGCTACCTAACGCACTTAGAAAAATAACGTTCGTGTATCATTTTACCCTAACTGAAACATGGCTCTCATGAAAGAAAGCTTCCAAAGAAATAAACTTATAGATTGAACTAGACATACTAATCATTTTCTAAGAAAAGGAACAAAATTTTAAGAGTTAGTAACTGCTGAGTGTTTTGACATTCTATTTCCACCAATACCTTTCCATAATTAAGTTCAGATTCTAGAATTCCACATTTTATGCCTTTAACTAGCTCTCATTTTTTCCAGTATAGCATTATATTTGCTAATCAAACTAATCTCATTATAAAAGCAATTCAAATAAATGAAGTATTTCTAAATATTAACTAAAGTCATTTCAAGCACCATAATTAGCTTTTTAAACCATGATGTATGTAAGCAAACACTCAGGTCAGTGACTAGAAATATAACAAAGTGATACAAAAATCAGGCTTTGTTCCATACAGTAATTAAAGGGTTTCTTCCAGGTTATTTTGGGGGATTTTAGTCTTCCATAATTCTAGGTATTGTTGCTATAAAAAAACACAACCCACCAGCCAAGGAAATTAAAAAAAAAAAAATCAACTCAGAATGAAGTGTTAAAACTCTACACTTACCAAGTTATTATGATTTAAAAGTAACATAGAATTAAGTAAAATAAATATTTTCCTTAGACAATTCTGAAATGCTTTTTTTAAAAACTCCTTAATTTTTCAACATTGTGATAAATTTAATTTCTAATAAAGAGTCATTTTGAACAAAAACAGTCCTTCAAAGTTCATATCCTCAATCTTTTCAATCATTATGAGATGCATAAAAAAGAACATGAAATCCACCAAGGAAAGCTTTATTAAAAAGGTAACATTTTTCACTGATAAAACACGTGATTAGTTGACCTGTTTTGGTTTGGTTTTTCTCCTATTACAGATCATACTTGGTCTCACTTTTGGAGTTTCAAAAGACTTGATCTCATACAGTTCATCTAGGGACAAATACAGAAAAATGGGAAAAAAAACCTATCTCAGAGAAAGTTCTTCAGATTACAAACTGACATAGACCTGAATATAGGTTTCTCAACTGTGAAATAAAGGATTTTTCCTAACCAAACTTTGAGGATTAAGGAACTGAGATAGTTGACCAAGAATGGTTAAAAAAACCAGAAACCTGAGAATGGTTTCAAGCCAGTTTTCAAAATGCAGTCTTTCCAATTTTATATCCAATTTCTAAGAAAAGAGTGCTTCATTTTTGATGACATAAATTCTAATCACATGACATGACGGTAAAGAAAAGCAAAACCTCTCTGCCTTCTCACTACCATGGCTGTAAAATGTGCTTTTTAATGCATATTAAAAAAAATAAAACCAGTGTGTTTTACACATCTTTATTCCTTGTGATGTGCTTAGGGCGCCTGTCTCTTTTAGGAGAGCAATAATGCATGTTTCTAAATAAGATTGCAGACACTCCTTAACAAAATTTTTAGTTTTCTTTTACTCTGAAATAACCTAGAAACTTAATGAAGATTTAGAATGTAAGGATAAAAAAATAAAATAACAGAGTACAAACCTCTGATTGTACATGCCCCGGAAATTGTAATTTGCTCTGTAATTGGGAATGGGCTTTGGATCTAATGGCCTGTAGATGGCAGGCTCTCCTCTTTTCATTGCCAGACCATTCAGCTCCACAGTTGGTGTTATACTGCCTGCAAAAAACAATGTTAAGTAAGGTGCTTAAACCAGAAATACTGAAAAGCACACAAGCAGGACTGTGGTGCAAAGACAGACCTACAAGTTATTTTTTTACTCTTAAATTAAAAAGATGCAACTAAAAAGGCATTTCAGTTTCTTTAAAAGACGGGAATATAGATGCCAACTTAATCACAAGCAATGAAAAAGAACATTTAAAAATCTCAGTGCATTCTATATGCAGTTTCAGTGGATTCATCTTCACATATGAATGAGAAAGTCAGTGTAACAATCAAGCTGGTTATTCATCTTTCCAAACTACTTATAATACATTATGACACTTTCTGAAAGAACTACAAAGATAATAGAATTTGTCTTTCTGCTGAATTAATAAATTAAATAAATTAATAAATTAAATAAAACAATGAATAGGGCAAAGAGTCACTGAAACAAGGATGAAGTAACAGGCATTACTACAGTCATTCAGGAATCTTACAACAAGTTAGAAAAAATGTTTTATTTGCAAGATTTGAAAACTTAATGCTACGTCTAAGAACTAATGGTCTCACAGGACTGATCTAACAGGCTGAACATACAGCTCCTGGAAATCAGTGCAACTACAGCCATCTACTGGTGACAAAGCAAAAATAGAAGGCAGCGAATACTTGCATGGTTTCAAAAATGCCAAATAAACTACATCTAATTTCTTTCCTTCTTTTTTTTTTTTAGATAAAAAGTTCAGCTACAGTAATCACCACTTACACTGTTGTAAGAGAATCCTAAATGAGCTAAATGTGCATTCCAACAAAAAGGAGTTAATATATTCTGAAAATATTTTCATGAGAGATTCAAATAAATTTACCCTTAAAATAGCTATGATAAACTTTCCAGTCTGACATTGAAGCTTAATATGCCAAATGATGAAAATGTTTATGCAACACTTACTCAAAAACTTATATCAACAACAATTCTTATAATTTCCAGGGCAAGACATTACTATGAATTAAAATTTTTATAAAAATACAAAATGTCATTTTGATGAGAAGATATCTGTGCATATACAATTCACCTTTCTTGGAGCAAAACTACAGTGTTAAATGATAACATTTTTAATTAATTCTCTTAAAACCTATTTCTCTTATCAGATTTTCCCTCTAAGAATATGATGAAAGCCAAAAAAACTCTAGAAATTCAGTAATACTCTGCAATGTCAAGAACCAAACTCAGGATCACTTTCCATAGAGGTTTGAGACTCCTGCTTTCTAAGCAGACAAAGCCACAGTGACTGTGAAGGAAACAGGGCAAAACCAGCGTGGTGGGTCTGGAGAGGCAACGTAGTGATCTCCAAAGGAGCAAGAGAACACTACCACACCACTCCCAAACAATACTTCACAGCTAATGCCCAGGATAATCTTCACAACTCCTAAAGGAAATTTATTCCTGCTTTTCTCTTTCCAACACAGAGAAGATTAATTGCAAAATTACTTAATTGTAAGAAAGTGGCTGAAGAATACACCTTTAAAGAGGGGGAGGGGCAGACAGAAATTAAAGGGGAAAAAGAAAAAACAGGAAAGAGGCAGGGTAAAAAGGATTGTTAAAAAAATAGAAAAGGGAAAAGATTCTCACCACTTGATTTCCTTTACATTAGTCTGATATGAAGTTACGACTTTTTATCTTTACTGATCAAGACCGAATAATCGCTAAGTATGTGCACAAGATGTGTGCCTCAGAATGTTTTGCATGCACTGAAGGCAATTTGCGGGTAACAGCTCAAAAGGAAGGATGCAAGCCACCAGTAAACATTCTTTCTATTATTGAAACAAGTTTCTAAAGCCACCTGAAAGCTTTTTGAAAGCACAAGTTGCTCTGAAGGAAAATTCAGCACTCAGGAGATTACCTGTCAAACTTCTCATGCAAAATCCCAGTCTTTTGTTTATGCCAGAGATGCAATTTTACAGGATTGGATTGGATAAAATTTCCAATTTCATTGGAAAGTTAGCTAAAATAACTCTTTGGGAAATGTGTTTTAGTTAATTCAGTCTGGTTTTTTCCTGTCTACTTACTGTTGATCACATACCATCACTTCGTACACATCTAAGCATTACCTAAATAATATATTCCCTTACAGTTCAACCATTTTACATATCTGCATTAAAAATTCTTCTAAAAAAGCTTACTAGAGGTTCTGTATTATCCAATTATATAATAACTATGTTGATTTTCATCCTAAAAATTTAAGTATCTTGTTAAAATTATTTATTTAGTGCTATAATATGCCAACACTGCAACAAGATCTAACACAGAGGAAAATGTCATACCTGGATTATTGTTTACATTGTTTTTGGGTGGTCTAGGCGTTGGTTTGGGAAGGGTAGTTTCATTCAATGCTTTGCTAGCAGCAGCATGTTGGGCCTTTTTAATACTGCTTCCTTCAGCTTCCCATGTCTGTTCTCCAAGAGTCAGCTGCACTGTGAACATCTTCAAAGACAAAGAACAGGTAAACACTGGCAAGATTATCACTGTGGATTAGAACAATCTGTGTAAAAGCTTCCAGGGCTGAAGAGAAACCGTGCTCTCTTTTCTTTGTATTCAACTCCCAGATAACGCATCTGATCCTTCCAGAGATCAGTGAGACCTTATCAGTGAACAACACTTGGCCTTTCAAATCATAAAGCAAAATAGTGTAATTGTAATGTCAATTATCAAAGAACAGAATAATATTTAAACCAAGTAAGAATAACTTCAAACTGATCCTCTGCTCTTGGAAGAGTATATACAGGTCAGGTAAGAACACATTTCTTTGTATATTTGAATGTTTTTAGGCACTTTACTTGTAGAAAACAAATACTAAACATGCTACTGAGAAAAATAAAATCATTTTATAATAATTACAAGTTAATATAAATGACTACACACTTCTCAAGACAGCAGAGAATTTGAGCCAGATAGTTTTACACAGTGAATTAATTTCCCACACATCCAGATTTCTAAAAATAATGCCTTCTATTAGGGCAGAGTCACAACTCAAATATGTTCAAAAAGATAAAGTAAGAAAAAAAGAAATATTATCTTTTTTAAAATGAAACTGCAGTTCTTAATGTAAAATCTATAGTGAGGACAGGAACTGTAGACATCCAGAGTTCAGAAACAGACAAACTGATAAAAACCATATATTTCAAAATCTGCAATAGAGGGCTATTTCAAGTAGTATCCATGCTGTGCAAATTGTGCAGATAAAACTCAATGCATGTTTAAAATACTAGATAGAGACTATCTTCTGTATGATACATAAATGTTCTGTTTGAATTTGAGCATCTGAGAAAAAGGGGAGAAAGGCTAGGAACTCAGTATATTTGCCATATAATACCTAGATAAAAGGAAAGATTTAATAATCAGATACACACAATAAACTAAGATACATCCACCTCAGAAAACAGATTGAGCCAACAGAAAAAAAAATCTAAGTATTAGTATGAGCAGTATATAAAGAAAAATTTTTATTTTGACATCTCTCTAATTTTTTAAATTATTTAAACTTTCTAGATCCAGGACCAGGTTTTTAGAGATTAATATGGTGGGCAGCCTTTAAATCTGCCTTTACACATATATTCATTTAGCATATACATGCAAACAAGCATTTGAACACAAGTATGTACGTGCCTCCCAACTCAGCCCTATGCAGATATACACACTGCATTCAAACTGAATGCTGTAAATACATACTTGGGTCTTAACTACAGCCTTGAGTTTTGGCCTACTGTAATTTTCAGAAGCATAATGTAAGTCCCTATATCACAGCTCCTATTGCCATGTTGTTTTTGTCACAGCAGTCACAACAATTTCCTCATGGAAGAAAGAGAGAAATAGTCTCCTAATTTTACACTCTGCCAAATCCTACCCCCCCACCTGAAAGCTAAGCTGGGTATTAGAGCTAAATATCCATAATTATATAAATTACCTACAAACATACATCCTTATTACTAAAAGAGTTGAAATTGATTTCTGGATCTAGAGTTTATATAGTTTATATTTCGCAAGAAAATATCAGTGCAATATTTTTATAGGAGGAGGAAAATCCTGAATTTAAATGAAAATATGATTAATAATGGCTATCTACCTATAACTCTTAGTGCTTAGAGCAGTAAATAGGAATTCAGGATGATAAAGGGCTTACTCAGTAAACTTCCGCCAGTCAGAGCTCCTTCTCACCTAACACATCTGCCAAAAATCTCCTGCAAAAATCCACACATATTAGTAGTTTTACTCCTTTATTAAAGGAATAAACATACCAAAATCCAAACTCTGGAGCAGCCAATGGAATATTCAAGTCCTGGAATACCAGAGCTAGCAGTTCTGCTATTGACTGAGAGGCATTTCTCACCTGAGGAAATTTCTATTCCTTACACCCAACATAATTACCTGATCACCAGAGAGTAGACATGCAAAGGCCACCATACTTGTACTTGTTTTTACGCTGTTGTGTTTGTAAGATCAGTCTCTCTAAGCTCTGACAACACTTTACTCCTCACTTCTGTGTAAAACTTTCTCTCCTTCCCAGCTTTTGAAATGCTACGGCTCTTACCCCTTTCCCTCTTCTCTTGTACCACCATCCACTTTCTTTTGCCATCGTTCCTTTTAAATTTGTGTCCTGAAATGACACTGACATAGAAGAACAGAAGACATGACCAATCTCACTAACGTACTCCAAAACATCATTTATGCTAGCAAGACTTTCTGATTTTTGTTATGATGAAGAATCCACCTGGAGGGGAGACTCCTAGAAACCCCAACTGCACTGTCAGGAAGAGCCACTTCTCTGCCAGCTGCACTGCTTCTAGTTTTCCCTTTCACCCCAAATGTCAAAACTTGTTTTCCAGAGACAACTAGAAAAAAGGGTATAAAAATTTACTACTATTTGTGGTCATGACACAGACAGCTATCTTGTAGAGCATGTCTGAAAATTGTAAAAACCACCAGTGGTCAGGAACAGAGTATGTGTAGGAGCAAAGCAATGTGAGAAGCTCCTTGAATGGCAAAGAGCGACAGCAGCATTACATCCTTCAGGTCAGGATTCCCGGGACAGATTCAGGTCTGTTTCACATATTCTGTCAGGTATATCATATTACCAGCAAGACATTATACTAAACTGCTAAGAGAGTCATGGTAAATTCTATTGCTTTCTTTGCTTTTCATAGGTCAAAACCCGCATAATCTTATTAATATCACCCTTGCTCTTCATCCATTTCTCTTTTGTTTATCTCACTGCACAGATCAAACTTAGACTTAATATCCTTCTGAGTCTATAGAGCACATAATTATATTTTTTTTACCACTATGAACGCAACTAAAATAATGAGGCAAATTGAAAAACTGAAAAATTAAGAAATTCATTGATAATCTGGCTTTCAGAAGTGCAGGTAATGCAGACTTAATTCATTTCACTGATATCAGTTCCTTTAAAAGTAATAACAAATATATCATAGAATCAATAAAGTTGGAAAAGACCTCTAAGATTACTGAGTCCAAACTTTGACCACCACACCACACAAACAATAGTATTAAGTGCCATGTCCACTCATTTCTTGAAAACTTCCAGGAATGGCTATTCTACCACCTCCCTGGGCAGTCCATTCCAATGCTTAACCACCCACTCAGTCAAAAAATTTTCCATTATGTCCAAACTGAACCTTCACAGCTTCAGCCACACTTAACTGGCACAGCTAGAGGTTATGTCCTCTTATCCTGTTAATTGCTTGGGAGAGGGACCCCCTTCCATATGTGAACTACTTCTTATCCTACTAAAATTTTAAGTATAATTTGAATGTCATATAACTCAAATCTCGTTACTGCTGAGAAATGTAAACAGCCAAAACCACACCACAACCAAAGCAATTATTTTTTCACAGAAATGAAAGAAAAATGTAACAAAATAAACACAATAGCAAGAAGTTACAGAAAGCCCAACAGATTTAACATGCTTTACCCTAAAACCAACCAGCCAGTGTACCAAACCGGTGCCAAACACCTCCAGGAAGAGGAGGAGCACTTCAATTGCCATTTGCAATGAGGGATGCTAAAAGCAGCCCCAAACCTGCTGACATCATTTCCACCACTATAAAGCGTTCAGCAATGCCAGCCGGAGCAGAAGCTCAGTGATTTGCATCAGTTCTGCACTAGCTGGCAACATAACGTGCAACACAGAAGCATGGGGCAAGGGCAGAGACAGCCCACAAGGAGCTGAAATTGTTACTACTCTACACCCTGAACCCTCTGCCTCATGTGATTTGGCCACTCCAGAAATACTAAGTACAAAGCAGCTACTAATTATGCCAGTGTCTTATTCCGACTTTTCCAGGACTTTTTCCTACACCAGTTTGCTCTTAACTAGGGAGGAAATTCAAAATTATATCCAAAAATTACCATGAGGATATTCCTCTGTATTCCCCATTATCTGAAAGCATCCTAATTTTTATTTATTAGGTTGGACATCCAAATGAACTGGCCAGAATTGGCTGTCAATTCACTAGAAACTTCTATGCTATAATCATATTAGGAGTCTCAGTATAACCCTACATTGTAAAGTTGCACAGTAATAAAGTTTGTGCCCTAGAATGCAAGATTCAAAGACAGAGTATCAACTTCATGGACAAAGAATGAGCACTTTAAAAAATGTCATGAATTTGTCACCACCTGCATTACCATGAAACAAATGCAGAGGTGGTTATCAGAGGCATGCTGACTGTGGAGAAATATTCAAGCAGCCTAAAAAGCAAGTGCTCCAGAAAGATTAGGGAAGGGTGGTGATACCCTGAAAAGACTTTCACAAGGTCTTTCAAAGGCCAACAAATATAAACTCAAAGATGAGAGAAAAAGTAAGGTACAAAATGATCTACAGGGGTTCAACAGCAATACAGGCACACTTTTCCAAAGTGTGGTAAAGAAAAAAGCAGCAAAATAAAGAACAGTAAGAAAGCCCTTACACTAGAAATGTAGCTGGGTTTGACAAGCACACTTGTCCAAACCATGATATTATTTGTTCAGCATGTAAGGTATGGCTCATCACCTGGAACTGTGACCTTACCTTAGCATGAGCAGGCCCTCTTTCATTCAGAAGCTTATACTGGGGTTGAATTCTATTGAAACGGGCTAACTCATTTACCAGACACATTGGAGTTTTCTCTTTGGGGTTTGCCATGTTATCTTGGAGAGGAGCTGTAAATAAAGAGTCTGTAAAGTTTTTGTGGAGAAATGTATTCTTCGCAACTTCACAAAGCTTTGCAAAAGCAGCATGCTTAGAAAAGAAAATACTTCAGCTAAAACACAATTTTTGCATGTATGCTAAATACAAAGTTTAAATACCATTTATATATTAATCACATATGTATTTTACAATAACTATTTTGATTACATGCAATTAGAAAAGCCCCAAAACTATTTCTTTCCAAAATGTCTTTATGAAAGATGACAGTGCAGGGGAGCATATGCATATTCTATATTTTCTTTGTCACCAAAGTTTACTGTCAGGATTATACTGGTTCCTGGAATTGACTACTCTTTCAGAATGGTTCTTCCACACTTTGAAGCACAAGTGGATAGCATAAGAGTTATGAGACAAATACAGTAGATGAAACCCTGTGGTTCCCACTTGTTTCTGCCAACTTCTTCCTAGTGTTTTAGATTTTTCTCACAATAATGAAGTCACTCTCAGAGCACTCCCATAGAACACCTTCCCCTTTAAGGATTTTGCTCTGCTTTTTTCAGACTAGGTCACTTTCTGCGGGTTTTTTTGCAATTTATTTGCATATATCCCTAACACATACACATTGTCATTTCTTGCTTAAATTGTTAGGACAAGACTTCTGCATTTTATATCCAGTTCAGCATAGGAACTACAGCATTTATTAGGCCACAAAGGAAACACCAAATACTGCCAAGCAGTCAGAAGACATTCTGTTCTAGGGAAGAGAAATAAACTTGGAGACCTTCCTGCCCCACTAAAACTTCTCTATAAAAGATACACTCAGAATTTGACAAAACAGACATGTTCTTTTCTGAGCTTTTATATCATTGATCAAAACCTTACTGCAAATCTGAGTTCAAGCAAAGAATCTAAACTGAGTAAACAGTTTATTTAGCCGAAACACTTTTCTACATGTGTTTTCTCCTTTATTTTAATCTTCTTTAAGACTTAATTATTATCTTTTTAAATTAACAAGTCATCAAAAAGATTAATTTGAACACCGAAGAAAATACACCTGGACCAACTTACCTGGTGAGTTGTTCAAAGACGTGGGATCCACAAGGCTGGCAGTAGGACTGCTACAGCTGGCAGCCGATTCCGAAATGGATCCATTCATTGAGGACGGCAGACTCAGTGTATTTGTAGCTGTAACTGGCAGGGGTAGCACCATAGGGGCCATGGTGGGTCCAGACAGGTTTGCTGTAGTCTGCATTTTAACTTGTGCCATTGCCTGTCACTGCAATAAACACATTATTATCAGCAGAGCACTTTGCATTTTGAATGTCGAATGACTACAGTGGTATTAGCAACACTCCATTTTTGCTCCTGGATCTGGGTCACAAAACTGTTCACAAGAGTCATGCCTCTGCAAACATTACTTCCAAATGGATACACAGAGAAACAGAGCTCAGAGCCAAAGAACATCACTGGAGAAGAACCCGCACACTCTGGCTCCAGGTTCTGTTTTCCAATGGTGGGGTCACTCTGCCTGAAATACAGCAGGAGGAATTACTATTCTAGAATAAAATTCTACAGATGAGATAAGCACCTGCCAGTATCTTCAAGAGAGGATGACTTTGCAACCAACTGCCATAGCAAACTTGCAAACTTTTGCCACTGTTTTTCCAGCAAAGTGCACCTAAAGTACCAAATAAGGCAACGAGAAAATCCCTATTTCTTTGGCCTGTTACANATTAAAAAAAAAAAAAAAAAAGGAAGAAAATACAAACAAGCAAACACCAAAGATGCAAGTTCTTAAAAAAAATCACTGTTTATTCAGTCAACACATAGAGTACTTCAATCCTTGTATAAATTACTGTTAGAGGTACCAGGATTTCCTAAACTAGCCCTTAACCCAATGGCTAAAACATTTACCTGGAATATGCCAGGTGCTAATTATCTCTTTTCATCTGCCCAAATTAGTTTCGTTATTGCCAATACCTGTTCTCAGGCTAGGTCTAAAAGCACAAATAAACCAAGGTCAGGGCACCACCCTCCATACTATTCACTGAGAGTATGCTCCTTGGCAAAATTTGGGCTACTGGCTGAAAACTGCTGCTGCAAAAACCACACAGGAGCAGCTCAGCGGCCTGCAGGCATCCCAGGTAATCCACTCAAGTAACAGAGAAACCACTCATTGTCAGTCATCTGGGAAAAAGATTTGGGCTTCTCCTGTCCCATAAGCAGCAGGGTGATACATTTCACTCAGCAATATGGACAGACTGTATTATTTAAGGTTCATACATGTGAGATGATCTGTACAGAGCAGATAGAGAGACAAAACCTGTGTGAGCCAGCAAGCGGCCTGGGCAACTGGGACTTCTCCCAGCAGCAGCTCTGGTCCTGCTGGCTAAAGCAGAGCAGGGCTTCAGCTCTCACCCATCACAGGCACCACCCCTTACCACTAAGCTCCTCCCTCCTTCTGCTGGGGTAATTCTCTCTCTCTATTCAAAAAAAAAACCCATCCAGCACCTGAAAAACTTTCTAACGAAGGGCTTATTGAAACTATATAAAAATTTTTGATTATCATCAGTATTTTTCCCCTCCCCCCCACCAAGCCATCAAAAAATACCCAAGTATCTTTACTCAGAGGGACAGTATTGTTGGATTAAGATCCCTAATCACTCATTACACGATGGAGTACAAGTACTTTAACACAGTTGCACTAGTATAATGAAAATAATAAATCCTATTACTGTGACTCTGTGCCTTGGAGAAGAGCTTCAGACTGGAATCCCATTTTTATTACTGAGGAAAGACAGATAACTGATTTAAATCTCTGGAAAGGCAAACGTAGAAAAAAATTTATAATTGAGATGCAGTCACCTGCCCTTTTCGTGAGTATCTTCAGTAAAATACTAATAGTGACAGATTTAAAATATACATATGCAGTTAGCCGAGATATATTCAAATACCTCATATGTTCAAAAAAATATGTACTAAATTCATATTGTAAAAATTCTACTATCACTTCACAGCAAATGCCATGCAATACAGCAGTATTTTTAGAAAGGCTTAACTTAAAGACTGAGAAAGTGTAGAACTATAGAGGTGTTTGGTATACCATGTGTCTACTTCTGATTTTAAATACATTAGTATAAACAGGAATTAATTGAAAATGTCTCTTAATTGTAAACATCAAAGTAAATGATGGCAGAATCAGGCCATATGTTTCAAACATATTTAAAATGAAACCAACATAACATGAAATATCATCACAATAATTGAAGTTTAAGAAACTCACAGTATTTACAGCATTTTAGCTTACAAACATGAGTATGAGAAAGGCATCACTCATATGGTACTGCATGAAATACTACTGAACACCTGGTCTTGAGCCCTGCCAGTTGTGAATTACTACCTCAGCTCCCAGTATTTTAAAAGTTTATTCTTCACAAAAGCAGAACTTACTAATAAAATATTATGTTCTACAGTACTGATGCTCTAAAGAGAGAAATTGTGTGATGGGTCCTTTCCTATTAAGGATAAAAAAAGAAAAATCAGTTTAAGAATAGTATCAAGGAACTGTAAAAACGAACAAGATAAGGTTCAGGTTAATGAAAAGACACTAAATGTAAAGTACATAGAAAATTCAATTCTGAAATCAGAATTTATCATAACGTATTGGGTGCTGGGTTTTTTAAATATATCTAAACTTTCAGAACTCCTACGAGAAACTGTAACTATTTTGTACATTAATCTGTATAAGCAAACATGCCCAGGCAGTAATATAATTGTAGGGACTAACTCTGAAGCAGATGAGATATGGAGACAATAAATTTGTAATCAGTTTTAAAAATCCAGTAGTAGAGAAAGACAACAGAAAGAATATAGTTGATATAGTGACGGCATGTCATTCTCACACTACCAGGCAGCCAATCTCCGATGTCATAACAAAAGGTGTGTTCTACCTTTTCTTTACATTTTTTTACATACACACACCAATGTTGTACTATTTTATAAAGAGTCAAGCAAAAACATTTTGGGGCCTTTTAGCCACAAGCACAAACATAATAAAATACACTGCTACATAAAATGTAGGACTTGGGGGAGAGAGATTTCACTAAGCTGGTCAGAGATGAAATGCAGTTATATAATCAAAATATTTTTAAATCTTCTATGTGGATATTTTTGAAAAATCTGGCATATACAACAGTGATGGTTCATTTAGGATACTAAGACTACATTTACAAAAGTCCCCACATCCCATTTCAGGTGGCTAACCCAACTCATATCTAGGAAATTCCTACACCCAAGTGTCTCCAGAGAAGATTCCTTTCAAGTTCAGCAGTGGTAACGGACACTTGTACCTCTCAGAGAAAGCTGGACTGCATAGCTGTGCCTTCCAGCTTTGTGCCTTTACCCAGCTACCATGTCAAGACACAACAGAAATTATATTTCTTAATATTTTAATCACACCTGTCTATCCAGTCAAAGTCTGCAAGTTGCTGTGCTGCCATTTTTGTAAGGCTACACTCCAGGGCTTATGGTGCCTTACGAGATGCTGCAATGGTTTCTCCTCGTAGTCTCACCCACACAGATGCAGTAGAAATGCAATAGCAAACACTTAAAGGGATGCAAATATACTAGAATTGCATTTTACTTCACTTGCCCTTTTGAGTACTTAGTACGCAGGCAGCTACATAGGTTTCCTTACATAGTTGGTATTGACTTTCTTACTAAACTATGTACAAGCTGTGAATTTTCCTGACAAACTAAAAATGACCAAACCAAAACAAACTCACACAAAAACAACAAAACAAAACTCCTCGCATTTAATATTTAAAATACTGCTGTAAAAAATTCCATTCATTTTTTATATATATCAAGAACCATAACATAACATAATGTTGTGTGTTGACCATGTCTATATACCAGGTGACCACAAAAGCTGTCCTATCACTCATCACCTCAGTTGGACAGGGGAGAGAAAATATAATGAAAGACTTGTGGGTCTAGACAAGTGCATGAAAATATCACTCACCATTACTGTCACATGCAGAACAAACTTGACTTGGGGAGATTAAATGGATTTATTATCAATCAAATCAGAGTAGGAAAACAAGAAATAAAAACTAAATCTTAAGAACACCTTCCTCCCACCCATCCTTTCTTCTCAGACTTAACTTCACTCCTGAATTCTCCACAACCCAGAGGGATGGCGAATGGGGGTTACAGTCAGTTCCTCCCATGTTGTCTCTGACAGTCCATCCTGCTCCAGCGTGGGGTCCCTCCCACAGGTGACAGTCCCTCACAAATTTCTTCAACATGAGTCCTTCACACAAGCTGCAGTTCTTCATGAACTGTTCCAGTGTGGATCCCTTCCACAGAGTGGCATCCTTCAGGAACAGAATGCTCCAGTGTGGGCCTCCCACAGGGTCACAAGTCATACCAGTAAATCTGCTCCGGCGTGAACTCCTCTCTCTCTCCATGGGACCACAGATCCTATGGGTCTCCTCCACGGGCTGCAGGTGGATCTCTGCTCCACCATGGACCTTCATGGGCTGCAGGGGCACAGCTGTTTCACCATGAGCTGCACCACGGGCAGCAGAGAAGGCTCTACTCTGGCACCTGGAGCAACTCCTCCCCCTCCTTCCGCACTGACCTTGGTGTCTGCAGAGCTGTTTCTCTCACATATTCTCACTCCTCTCCTCTCTGACTGCACTTTCTGTTGTGCAGCAACTTTTCCTGATTCCTAAATCTGTTATCCCAGAGACACTACCAACAACACTGACTGGCTTGGCGCCTTGGCTGGCAACAGGTTTATCCATCGGACACAAGTGAAACTTTTGGCAATTTCTCATGGAAGCCACTCCTGTAGCCCCCCTTGTTACCAAAACCTGGCCACGCAAACCCACTACAAATATTTAGTTACATTTACAGATGCAGAATACTTTTAAAAACTGTGAATACGCTTGTATCATGCTAAAAGCACCATGCAGCACAAAGAATTAGCACTTTTCTGATTATTATTATTTTTTGTATTTTTCTGGAATCACTTTATAGCCTTAGATCATGTGACATAAAATATAAATTAAATGCTCAGGTGAAATGATTCTTAGACTATGTCACAGTAATTGAATAAATAAAGACAGATAAAGTAGATAAAACACCACAAAAGGCAGAAAGCATGGACAATGAGTTTTCAAACCAAACACACTCGTACAATGCGGGAAAATTGAAAAAGCAGTATTAGAAAGACAAGTTGTATGAGCAACCAACAGATACAGAAACTAATGATCTGAACAGTCAAAACAGAAGGCTGGACTTTATCTGTGCAAAAAGTGAAAATGCACATATGAGCAAAGCCACCACACTTTCACACTGCTCTGTCATACAACCCAGAATACCAAATCTAGTCTGTGCACAAGCATGTAATGGTAGCACATACTACATACTTGTGAGGGGCTTTACAAAGGGAACAACTGAGGGCCAGTCACTGCTGAGCAAGAAAAATTACTTGGCATATCTTGTATTTTATATAACCAAGAGTTCTGCTTATACCTTCTAATCAGTGTCTATTTTTCACAACAGTATTACATTAATGATCCCAGATCCCCTTCTGCAGAACTGCTACCCACCAAGTTATAGCCTGTGCTCTCTTTGTGAATCTGTTTCTTAACTAATGAGACTTTGCTCTTGTCTTCCTTGAATTTTCTTATAAAAAAACCCCCAAAAACCAGGAAAAAAAAAAAAGAAAAAGACAATAATTTAATTTTTTCAAGATCACATCACATTTTAATTCTAATTCCAAAATGTTTGTAAGCCTCCTCTAAGCTTGCTTTATAACATCTACAAATTTAGTAAGTGTACTGTTTCATCTACATCATTAATGAAAATATTGAAAGGTACAGGAACAGCAATCCAACAGACTGGGGGCAGTGCCTAAGCAGGCAGCATCTCAAGGGTTTTTTGCAGACCAACCCCCACTTTGGTTAGAAGCTTGTTAATGTGACTCTTCTGTGAAAGTCCCAAGTCACAGAACTCTAATAGTTAACAGCTTCCTAACTAAGAAGGGTTTGGTTTTAGTTTTAGCCTTAAAATTCCATTAAATGCTCTGTTCTCCTGATATTAAGTCATTCATTCAGTTACCACAAAAGCATACAAAACTGCCTAAAGGTAAAACATATTTCTGGTGTACCATTTCTCACATTTACAGCAAATATTTGACATTTGTGGACATTATTATAAAAAGTACTACGGAAGTCCTAAGCTTTTTGTAATTTCTTTTTCCTGTGTTATATCTAGCAGCTTATTTAGGGTTGACAAAAACCACACAGCTCTGCATTACCTTCAGAGCAGTTTAATTAGAACTTTTGTCTTCTAAAACCACGTAACAAGATGGCCACACTCTAGCAGTTTAGCAAGAGTATGACTCAAACCAACAATCAACAGATGGTTATCCAGACTTATTAGCAAAATTTATCTTATTTATACATTTTAAATAGCAAAAATTAAAATACTAGGCATGGAATTGCACAGGGCTTATGTTTTTTTTTAAAAATATATTTTTCTATATTACTGCTGGTCCCCACTGTTTGTCCTTCCCATTTGCTCCTCCATCAATTTCGATGCTTTTTGCCTTATGAGGAGTGGTTTGCCAACAGCCAAACTGTTCTAATGACATAGCAAGGAACAATCCCATGTCCTCTCTACCCTGCAGCAAAAAGCCAACACTTTCTGTCCACCTCATTGAACCAGTACATGTGACAGGTAAGGAAAAAGATCAGAGGAGCATCTGTGTCTGTACAAGGAGAGCCACAAACTCCTGACCTGGAGTGGGTGCAAGGAATTAGCCCTTTTAACTCCTGCTAATCAGCTTAGCTTTGCTGTCAAGCCATACACAGAACATACTCCTTCACACTGTTCCTCACAAAGCCCGTGAGCTCATCCCTGATGGTTACATCTTCAGAAACCTGTGGCCTGGTTTCTTTTTTTTACTATGCTTTACAGTAGAAAATCTTAGTTTCAATGGATATATGAACATAGCTACCAGCTAATTAACAGCTAAGTAATACATGACAGCAAGTGAAATGATGCCTTAAAAGCCTTTTACTTTGCAGAAGTATAATATGAGTGGGGGAGAAATCACTAACTCTCTTATTTTCATTGTTTTGGTAAGATATTTTACAAGCAAAGGAAGTGACACAGAATATTCAGGAATAATACTCAAAATTTGAGGAGCTGCAAGGCTTACAGTAAAGTTCCCCTTCTTGCTCAACATTAAATCCAGCCCCTGAAAACTAAATACTACAGTTCCTTACAATTTGTTTCCTCTCCTCTTGGACTGGAGCAGAAAAGGGTTGTAGATAAAGTCCCAGGAAGGCAAGGAAGGGCCAAGCAGCTGCAGTGAACACCAGGTCACAACATTGAATCCCATCATGTTTTCAGGTATTACCACCCATGGAGGACTATCCTTTGCCAACTCTCATGTACAATCAGTAAGAACCTTCCTGAGGAAAGGAAGGAAGGTATTTTTGGAAGAAAAAATCAAGTAGGAAATAGACTAAAAATCTGCAGTCGTATTTTTTAACCACTTCTTCAAACAGCAGTCAGCTCAACCTCCCTTCTGAATTACTACACAGAACAGGTACATTAAAACAACATAAAAGGACATAAAACTCAGAAAACTGAGGGAGAAACTGCTTCATCTTGTGTCCTTCTTTCATCATGAAACCGTATCAAGTTCCCTGATTTCCAATACGATATCAATCCAATTTGCTACAAAAAACATTCAAGTCTCTAAATCAATGACCACATTACCATTATCACAGAATCACATTATGTGGGAGTACATATTATTTGTATCTGTCACTGATTCAATCCCTCTCTAACAACTCACTTTAAAATTGTTTCACGTAAATTTGAAAAGAAAAGTGAAAAAACAAACCAGAAAAATAGGGCAGCTAACTGTGGAATCACAGACTAAACCTAAAGATTTTCTCGATCAACAAAATGGCCAAAGGTGGGGACTTTAACTGTCATTTAATTATGATGTATTAGCAAGAGGGCTAGAACAGAAGTCTTACCCTACAATCAAGATTGGATTTATACAACTTGAAATACACAGAATATGTCACAGAGTAAATATAATAAGCAAAAATTTGGGATGTAGGAAATTGCTTAGACCACTACAGCAAAGTCAACTAATAGGAAAAATCAGTGATCTACAAAGCCATCTACATGCACACTACCTCTCACACCAGCACAGTTACCCGTATCATATGGCACGGCTGTACAGTGAGATATGAGGATTCAGATAAAGATTAAGGACATCTATAATTCAGGTTTACAAACATAACCAAGGTGTCTAAATTGTCACTGGAGTCTAAGGAAATACAGTATGGGATTGGGTTTGCATGGCCAAGCTTTGGCAGTGGAGGGTTACAGGGGTGGCTCCTGTGACAACCTGCCAGAAGCTTCCTCTGTGTCCAGCAGAGCCAACCCCCGGCAGCTCCAAAGATGGACATGATGCCGGTCAAGGCTAGGCCAATTAGAAATGGTGGTAGTGCTTCCAACACATATAAGAAGAAGAAAAAAAGATCTTGTGCAGTTGTCACTGCAGGCAGAGAAGAGCGGGATGGGCACATGTGAGAGTAGCAAGCATGCAGACACCAAGGTCAGCGAAGAAGGAAGGGGAGGAGGTGCTCCAGGCACCAGAGCTGGGATTCCTCTGCAGCTCCTGGTGATGGCCATGGTGAAGCAGCTGTGCCCCTGCAGCCCACAGAGATCCATGGGGATGCAGAGATCCACCTGCAGCCTGTGGAGGAGCCCCACACTGGAGCAGGTGGATACCTGAGGGGAGGCTATGAGCCCATGGGAGACCTGTGGAAAGATGGGCCCTGCTTCTATACTGGAGCAGCCTGTCCTTGAAGGACTGTGCGCCATGGAAGAGTGACCCATGCTGCAGCAGTTTGGGGAAGACTGTTGCCTGTGGAATGGACTCACGCTGGAGAAGCTCACAGAGAACTATGTCCTGTGGGAGCGACCCCGTGGTGCAGCAGGGGAAGGACTCCTCTCCCTGAGCAGCAGGAGAAAAAGCAGGTGATGAACTGACTGTAATTCCCGTTCCCCGTCTCCCTCTGCTGCTGGAGGAGAAGGTAGAGCTGAGAAGGAGGGAGGGGTAGGAAGAAGGTGTTTTTAAGGTTTTACTTCACTTCTCATTATCCTGCTCCGATCTTGTTAGTTATATATTCAATTAATATCTCTAATTTGAGCCTGTTTTGCCTGTGATGGTATTTGGTGAGTAATCTCTCCTGGTCCTTATCTCAACTCATGAACCTTACATTATACTTCCTCTCCCCTGTCCAGCTGTGGAGGGGACTGAGAGAGTGGCTTTGGTGGGTGCCTGGTGTCCAGACAGGGTCAACCCACTAAAGACCCAATACACAATGCCAGCTGAGATGTCATGAGATACTACATTTGGATACCTGCCTATTCCATCAGCTGCTGCTTCAGGAAGCAGACATCCTCTCTGAAGACCCACGCCACATCTGACACTGCATGTGGTTCAGAGAAACTCTGACATGAAGAGGCAATGAAATGGCAATAATGTACGTGTTTAAAGAAATGTACTACACCACCTGTCAGTGCAGCCAGCAGACCCAGGGAGTTATTCAAGGTGATCACCAAGTAGGCTTCTGATTTTGGATTTGCTAACCACACAGCTGAGTGGCACCTGAGAAGCGGACAGGGTAACTTAGTGCCTCAAACTGCACAAGATGCCAAAATATAGATAGCTGAATTCTACCGAAAGTCTACTGCCAAACTTGTCTTCAACAAGTAAGTGATCGTGGTGGTTACTAAAACTAACACACACAATTACAGAAATAAATAAGCTCCTTTTCAGAGAGACTCCCCACCTAAAATACTTGTCTAAGACATGTCTTTTTGTACGGAATGATGGAAAACACAGGGGTTAGGGCACTGACTACAACTGTGCACATTTGCATGAGCAGGAGTCTAAAAACTTATAACAAGAGAAACTAACAGAAAGTGGAGCATACTGACAGGCAGGAATGCAACTCTTCCCCTGCTTCCCTGGCAACAGTGAGGCTGACATGAAAAAGCTGAGAAAAGAGCAACTCAGGACACAGTGCATCTTACTGTGTACAGCAAATCTAATGACCCCAGACTGTACACACGGCTAATTCTCTCTTCTAACAGAGAAATCAGTCAGGTCCTGTGTATACCAGACAGCCACTTGAAGACTCAAGTAGACTTTTCATAGATAGACAAGAAACAGAGGTCCTAAGTAGAGAAACTTTACTAATATTCATCTCGAAACATGATGGATAAAAGGATTGCTATTCTGTATTAAAATGGTAAGGGAGATCAATCAGATTATCAACTTGAAGATTCCAATGCCAGAAGAAAGCTAAAAGATAAAGAAAGCCAATCTGTTACATCAGAAACTGAGACAGTTTGGCATCTCAAAACATTTCAATCTGTTTACAACCCAAAGCTCAAGGGGGAAAATGAGTCTGGTTTATATAAATATTTGCTACCTTAAAATAATCTCATCAGAAAGTCTCTCTCAATTTATTGCTCCTGTCCAGAAAACAGAGAAGACGGTATAAAAGCCATGGAAATTTCCAACAGCCAGTACAAGCTAACCCAGTTCTCACAGTGCCACAAATTTTAAGCCCAGAAATGAGTCTGAACCATCCAGACAGAATATTGGTTCAGACACAGTCATCAGTTGGACCCAGCCAAGATACCCTGAATTACTACAGAGAAGAAAATGTGAAACTCCTTCATGAAACAGCAAGGTGATCATTAAAGCCTTCTTTGTAGGCCTCCCTCATCCAAAACTTATCATAGTTTGAGGTAGATCCCAAAAACTAGCTTATAGGTGGCTATAATGCCTTACGGATCAGAGGCAGGACAGACACACTACCCAACACTAGAGGTAATATCCTTTTTGTATTTGCTTCCTGCACCTGAGAGCAAGCACTAACCCAAAGCACAAGAGCCAGCTGTCCAGTATTGTAACTCCTCAGCTCTCCCTCTTACCGTGACTTTAAACTACTTATGACTCTTGACAACTGGAAACTTGTATCTCCCCCAGACACACTGTGATACAAAGTCATATCTGTAACACTTTTAAAAAGATTGAGCAGTCATCATACCATCTTACTCCAGATACAGGTAACTCACATTTGCCTTACATTAAACAAAAATGAGTTAGTCAGCTTTCCTGAAGAAAAATAGCTGAATAGAAGGGAAGCCTAAGCCACTAGTTTAACAATCAATCATCAGCTTAAAAGTGGAGAAGGGGATTAAGTAAATGAAAAAAAACATGACTCACTTGACACACTGATGCTACAGACTGGTTTGTATCAAAGCTCTAATTGTTTTCTTATTTGTAATATTGGAATCCAATCTGAGGTGCTTCCAAAAAATCTAATTTTTGATTTAATTAGTATTTTGAAATTTCTCTCATATATATTTCTAAAAGCTGCACTTTTTTACCAAGTTGTGCTAACAACTAGTAGTTACATTCCTAAGATCTCCAACAAGCTTTGACTGATTTTAAATTACAAAAAACTCTTACTCTAAGTAAAACATCCTTCCAACTGTGATTTTGTTCTGAAGCAGGCAAAAATTACTTCCTGACTTCAATCCCCAACTAGAAATTGCATTTTATTAATGGAATTCAGAAAATCATCTCAGTTTTCCTTGACTGACTGTGACAAACTACTCATATAATCTGAAGTAGCAAATTTGGTGAAGTAGCAGAAACATGCCTTTTTCTTTGAAAAGAAGTTACAGCTCCTGCTACCAGCCCTCCTCATACTGCAGTCAGCTGACTATAATTAACTGCTACAAGACCCTCAGAGAAGGCGGTTTCAGTGGACAAAGCAACAGGTGTTACACTCTATTGTTAGAAGTAGATAAAATTCCAGTTTGTGTACCTTTTTTTGTTCTCCATGAGTTTATTTAAACAAAAACCCTGTATTTGACAGCTAAAATGATGAATGCCCACACTGAAGTCTCACACAGCTCCCAAGAAGTTGCAGCTCCCAGAAACAGCTGGGGTCAAATTGCCACCTTCTGTTCCTGAAACATTCCTGGATTTCCCCTTTCTCTCAACTCTTCCATAGAAAGTTTTTGAATTGCTTGGATATAAGATAATGTTGACATACAGTTCATACAGAGACTAGCTCCCTGCTCATTGGGGGATAGGACTGGACCTCTGCTTACAGGCACAGAGTACCTTGTGAGATCAGGAGCTCCGCACTGATTTGTCAGAGCCTCCTCCCTATTTTAAGTGCAGCTCTCCTCAGTCAACGAATAAAGGCAAAATAATTCCTAAGTATTGGATTGAGTCTGAAGTGCTCTAAAGATAAGCACAAAATCGAAGATTTCAACTGGAGAATATTAGGTTTAAAGATGCTGTATCTGGGGGCAAAGTCTAGAAATCTTGCAAAATTTATGACACGGGCCTGGCTCAACAGTGGAAACAGAGTCCAAAAACTAAGGAAGTGGACAGATCATACACACCCTATGGTGACATGGGCAACTAACATTGGACTTCAACAAAGATGGGAAGAGACGTGCCTGGGAGAGTTTAGGAGCAAACCAAAGGAGCTAACAGATCCAGTCACATGCAGCAAGCAGCTATCAAAGACTCCTCAAACATCCTGAGAATGAAAAGAATCATCCACAACCCAGCAAACTTCACCAGGACAGTAATAACCTACTTACTCCTTGTCCAAACCCTTGCTTTGGATAGAAATTATCAAGTTGCACAACGAAGCACAGTCAAATAAAAAGACATTTGGTTCAAACTGAACACACTGTGAGGGCACAGAACCAGCATAACAAAACCAGGCTTTTTCCTCCCACTAGTGTTTAGGAGCACTAAGTAGGATACATCATAAAACAGCAAGTAAGAGACCTTCATCTACACAACTGATGATTCAGAATAACTTGTTTCCCCAGACCAAAGGAATTTATATGCATAACTACTACAGGAAAAAAAATGTAAACAAACTGGATTAAATTTTGGAATTGTCTCAAGTATTTTTATGCAGATAAAGTCAGAAATAAAACAAAGGATAACTCTGGCTTAAAGTGCAAGCTGATGCACTGGTAACATAAAATGATTCAAAATACTAAGAAAGAGCACCTGGAATTGAGCAAAAGTGAAAAACAATTTTGCATTTATTAAGACTAGCAACACTGTAACATCACAGGTTCACAACCACCTAGAGGACGGATGGGTGGATGATGCTCTGAGCTGCCCTCCAAAGGAATCTCTTTTTTACCACTTGCTGTACTTTCAGGACTCCAGGGCCATTAGACTCAGCAGGGTAAAGTTAGCTTTTGTGACTCTAGAACCACCCTAAATTAGCATAAAAGAACAAACTTGTCTTTGAACTCGCAGGGAGCTAACATTTCTGTTCACTCCTAAGACTCCTGCTCTTTACCTTCCAGATCAAAATCAAATAAACAAAAAATACTTCAAAAGGGAAATAGGACCCCATTTGCTAGGATCTCCAAAAGAACACATGCTATTAGGCTACAAACAGATGCCTAATACGATCTAAACCCCTGCAAAAATGGATGTTCCTTGTTAACAAAGGCTCGTGCTCCTATCCCAAGGGTCATCCAAAGTCTATCTAGGTTGCAAGGACATGAAGCAGAAGCTTAGATAAAAGTGCCGACCCCAGAGCTGTGGAGCAGATCTGCAATCCAGCACAACAGCAAAGACACTGCATTCAAAAAACAAGAGTAGGCCCTGGAACTAGAACTGCCTCAGCTAACCCTGTTCACTTGCAGTGCTCTGTCCTGCCCTATCTTGGGGATATATCAGGTATATTTGTCTGACAGTACCTATATCTCCCATGCTCCTGTCAGCTATGAAAATACCTGAGCAAAGGTAAACAGTACCAGTATTTGCCATGACAGCAAATAAAACCACTTCTTTTTGGTGTTAGTGTCAAAATTGCTAGTGATCACAGGATTGGTTTAAAAACTGTGAACAGTTTCAAATTACTACTGTATCCAAGAAAAGAAACAATTCAAACACAGGATGGGCAAGTTGATGTTTATATTTCTTTTAAAATAATTTAAGTACATTTAATAAAATAAGCTTCACCAGCTACAGCAGCCGTTTGCTCTCATGCCTACTTGTAACCTGTGTTACAAAGTATCAAGGGGCTCTGACTGCAGTCAGATTTGAGGAGAACCAGAAAAGAAGATAAAGTTTTACACGTAGCTTAACGGTTGCATGACAAAAGACCTCCAAAGCCATCTCCTCTGGTGAACTGCCACTGACAGTAATTTGTGGAATGGCCAGTTTCAGAAGAACCTTGTAATGTAACAGCTGAAGAAATTAATTAAATATTAAATTCTTCTCCTGGGACTTGGCAAATACTTATGGTTGCCTGGAAGCTCAGATCCAGAAATGGCAACTCTATCAGGTCTGTGGAAAAAGGATCCAGTCCTTGCATCTTCAGTGAGTTTTCACTTGCTTAAGGCTTTAAATAATAAAAATTGGCCAGTTGAAAAGGAGTGAAGAAAAGATGATGTGGGCCACTCTCCCTTCTGAAGAGGTCAAATCCCGTATCTAACCCAGCGGATTCAGCTAAGAGAGAATGTTGAGGGATGCCTCTGAAAAAACAGAGAGAGCTTTACCTGCCTCCTGATCCACAACAAGCTTCTCATTCCCTTTCACAAAGATGAGACAGCCTTAGCTGCCATGCAGAACCTGGACACTCATTTAATACAATCCCAGTAAGTGTCTTGCACTGAATTATCAGGTCAGAAGGGTTTTCAAGAAAATCCCTCTGGAGACATTCATTACAATTCCCAAGCCCTAACCAGGTACAAAAGGAATGTCTCTTGGGTATATACTCTTAACCAAAACACCCCCTTGAATGGATACTGCCATCACAGATGAAACACAATTCAAAGCAGGTAGGTTTAAATACTATCAGAGACACAAGCGTGAAACAAAAAACAGAGAAAATATTTTCCACCATCTGGAAAGAAAAAAGCACCACAGTATCCAGCACTGAATAAGGACCAGCAGAAACAGAAAAAAGTAAAACAAACAAATGAACTGTTAACAAGAAATTTTAGATTGTTTCTTGTTCTTACCTTGTCTAACAAAGTCAAAGCTACTACAGAGTGTTATTTCATTATTATTTTGTTTGTATCAGAATAACTGGGTATGCCTCTAAGTGACCCCACATTGCCCTCTACCAGGCCCGCATTTCCACCTTGGGAACATTATCTTGATTTCATCCTTCAAAATTTATCAGTTGCATGGATGTGTCATCTGGGTGACATGGAAAAAGTTCTCTATCACTCGCAGACAGTTACTTATCCCGACAATTCCAGTTACTGATATCAATCTGCACATTTAGTATACTGATATTTCCTTATATTCGTACAATATAAGGGGTCGTTGTAGGAGAAACTGGGAACCGCCAATACCTAACAGGTGCAAAAAATAAGAAACTAGCAATAACAAAAAATAAGACTAGCAACAGCAGTAAAAATTAGGTTACCCATCTCTTCTCTTGTACAGGTGACCATTTTCATTGCAAGAAACTTTTCAATAAAATCTGGTCTCCTATGCTCAAAAACATTTCCTTCAGGCCGGAAGCAAAACAGCCTCCTCAAAGCTGGCAAGCAGCGAAACTGGAAGTGGGACCACTGTGATCCTCTGGACGTTTTCAGATGAGACTGTAAATATACCCTTCAAGAGAGCATGTGCTACTATGGTAAAAATCTTATTAAGCTAACTTCTCCCAGAATCTAAGGACAGGAGGTTAACCCATACTTCACATAATAATTGGCTGCTGGATATAACCAGAGACCTCCCCAAACATCAACGGGGATCTGAGCTCAAAGCCTGAGTTCTAAACAGTCTAGAAAGTGCCCCCCTCCCAGCACTTTAATGGTGACTAAACTAGAAGATAATGGGGATACAGAAGTATAGTGGAGTCACAATATTAGTAATCAAATATGAAAAAAAAAGTCCTATTTAACAGGGAAAATTTATATTTCATAATTTGGTTTTATTCGGTTAAATATAAATAAATTTGTAACATTCTAGTGATGTACTGTATACATGTATAGTTGACTAAAGAAAATGCAAAGATGGAGTATGACACATTTCATTACTGGGAAACACTCCAAGAACTACCAGTTTAACAAAACAGACCCACAAAACAAAACCCAAACCACAAAACACTTGCTCTTGAGATGAAGTATGAACAAACTTTAGCAGTTATACAGACACTGATGTGACTTTACTGTTACACTACCACAGATAGTTTTTCAAAATTCATTTTTACATTAGGAGTTGTGACAAGTAATTTTTTTATCCTAAATATTTTCCAGAACAACGCCTGAGAAGACATCTCTCAGACTCTGCCTGAACTCTTGATCTTTTAATGCAAACATACTTTGGATAATTGTGATGGTGACTCAGTGCTGACAATGAGCAGACCCTCTAAATGCAGAGTCCTTGACTTTTAATATATATATATATTAACTATATATGTGTGTTAACTACACTACACACAGGTTCCATTTCCTCTCTTCACAGTTTGTCATGCACTCCCACCAATTCAATTCCCCCTCTTTTACTATCCTTTCCTTCCTGAGCAAAACTGCCATCCCAATTCCCTGACCTGCCTCTGCAAGACCCCTGCCTTGTGCTCTTTATGCCCCTCAACCAAATGGAACCCCCTGTCTTTCTTTCTCTTCTTCTTTTCAGAGTAGACAGAATTCAAGAACTATTGTGAAAAATACAGGCTATGTGTGATCCAAAGATCAGAAATGCAAAATAATAGGTTCTGGCAAGACAGGCCTCTTTTCCTATAGATTTTGCTGTTGGTGATAGGAAATAAATGTAAGCAGTAGAAGGAAAAGTGAAGTTCTGGCGGCTTATTAACAGAAGTTATGTTGTTTCAGTTATCCTGAAAAAATGCAGTGTTAGGTCCTTCCCCACCCCATCAGGGATACCCACATGAGGAAACAGTACTTCGGACTCCGATCAGAAAAAATCTGTGCCGCTATCTATCAAATCCATGCCAAAAAAATGGCACTAAAACCCACACACTTCCCTTATAAGGCCAGCTCTCCAATGGAATGATATCATAAGAAGATGTATTTTGGGTTGAAGGACTGGACATAATTGATGGGAGTTTTTCAGTGTTTTCAAAGACTGACAAGTCAATACCCATGTATTTTGGGCAGGTCAAAACAAACTGTCTAGATAGAGCATGACAGGTGCACCTTTCCTAATGGCTAAAGACCCAGTCTTGGAATCGGAGGATCTGCTTCACTATGGCTTGTTGCCTAACCTTCCCAAGGTCATTTTTCATGACACTTTACAAATAAAACACATAGTATTCAATTCACTTCCCACATTCACACCAATGTAAACTACCGTTAGAGTGAAGTAAAGTTTACAAAGCTGTGGAGGAAAATCAAACCTGATCTTTGCCTCCAAAGAAGAGGCTAATGGAGTTAAATGCTTACTTAAACTTGGTCCAGTCATTAAAACACCTCTGACCATGTTCTTCTGCAAGTAAAATTAGAAAGCTTCTTTACAATCTACTATCTTAAATCAGAATTTAAGATTAGTCATTTTTTTATTATTTTGATGTAATTCTTGGGGAACAAGGTAGGTTGATCTGGCAAAAACATACATAAAGACTTTGGCCTACAGGCTGAGCAGCCTGAGCAGAACCCAAGCTGAACAACATTGCTGAAAAGTTGTCTGCAAAGAAAAGAAAATCTGAACTGTCCCTTCCCCTCAAAAACTACAAACAAGCAAGCAGCCTCAATCCTGTTCCCAGCTGGCAGCAATAGGAATCTTCACAAAGACTGGCAGGAGCAGAAATCTCTCTCTCTGAGTTTTTCTAGGTCAAAGCTAAAGTTCAGCAGCTGGAAATCAGCACTGGAAATCTTACACTGCTGCTGACTTTCTTGAAAAAAAAAGATTTCATTCAGAAATCTGTTAGCCTGGCACTGTTTATATAAGCAACAATGTCACAACAAAGCCTATACAGAACCTCCTTGTACTTGGCAAATAGTTTAAATGCGTATTACTTCACTGGTGTAGACTGCTAACCTGAAGTTACCACACAACCCTTACTCCTGTGCAGTTCGATGCCACCGGTAAGCTTAAGTGAGATACAGCAAGGTATGCTCCCTGAGAGAAGCACAGTTCAACCACCCCGAGCCATGGCAGAGCAAACAGTCTTACAACACTGCAGTTACTCATACACATCCCTCAGAACTGTTCAAGACAGTATTTCATGCACAGAGAGGGGTTACAACAGCAGCACTTTATCTACTCCTTTGTACAGCATAAACTTTTTTTTAGTACCACAGTAGGTGCACAGGGAGCATTCCAGGCACGGGTTGAGAAGCTTATGTCTTGGTATTCACAGAAACAGCTTGCTGGCCGTAACGCAACACCAGCCAGATACACTGCAGGGAGATTTTTTGCTTGGGTATCACTCACTGAGCACCACAAGGCAAACAGCTTTGCTGCAGGTTTCACCCTCACAACAAACCCCAAGCAGCCCACATTTTCCCAGGAGTGCATGGCTGTGAATTCCAGGCCTAGCTGTAATCAAGATGAACTTTTTCCCACCAAACACGTAAACACTGGGAAAATGCCACCCAGCCCACGAAAAGCCTGGACTAGGCGACTTTACAGCAGTGTCTCTTTGGGCCCCACCTCAACGACGGCCCCCAAACCCTCGTGCTAGGCGAAGGCCGGTAAATGGCTCCGCTGCCCATCGCTGGAAGAGATGCCGACATCCATTTTGGGAGTGGGAGAGCCCAGCACTGAGGGCAAAGTTTGGGGCCCTGTCCGAAGTCTGGGGGCAGCGCAAGATGTGCACAGAGAGGGTTGACTAACACACACGTACAAATAGACGTCGGCTGAGCTGTGAGGTCCGCGCCGCTGACCGGGTGAGCAGTACCGAGAGCCCCTCGCCCCGCCGGCGGCGGAGCGGCCACTGTGCGCCCCCGAGGCCGCGCACCGCAACAGGGCTGGGGCGGGACACAGGACGAGGAGCAAGTCTAGGTCGCACAGAACTCCTTGCTGGGGTTTGGGGCAGGGCAGGCCCGGCGCGGTCTCCGCCGAGCTCGGCCCCGCCGCACGGCCCGGTCGCGGCCCGGCCTTGGCGCAGCGACCGCCGCCGACAGTCGGACCCGCGTGCGGGGAGCTGCGGAGGGGAT
>WEKY01036599.1:7627-44559 GCA_013390045.1 Picathartes gymnocephalus
TAAGTTTTATTTTGAAATAGCTTGCAAAAAAATTCCTCTGCACTGAGTTACACTGGTTCTCCCGCAGAAATCACCATTTGCTGATCTTAGCCCTTAATAAATATATCCATAGCTTCAAGGGCACTGCAGTTCAATTTTTATCTGCTAAAATTCATTCATAAATGACCTCTCTTTATTTGTAAATAAAATTCTTTAAGCATTACATTTGAACTTTTTTTCCCACTGAAATGCCACATTATATTTCCATAGCATTTATCAGCAACATTTATACCTCACAGATCTAGTGATAAAATTCTCTAATCCAATTTCATTTCTTAAAATGAAATTAACTCTGTTGAAATTACATATCTGTGGTATACTTATGGTTGGAACACCTGCTGAGGAAACATAAGAACTGGAGTCACTGATTTTTATCCTACATCATTTAAGATTAGGAAGAAAGAGAACTTCAGGCAGCCCTACATAGGGCCCTGAGCACTAAGTTACAGCAGGCTCACAACTACTCTCTCTGTCACAACTGGTTTGATGTTTTCTACACCACATTTCCTATCATGATCAAAAGAGAAAGATACTTTCTTAGAGAAATTCAAATTTAAAATACTCTTGACTAACATAAAAAGGTTTAAAATGGGATGAAATATAAAGGAAAAAAAATGCAAGGTGTTACACTATAGGAAGAACAGTCATCTGTATGGAAGAAGAAAAGCTTTTCTTCACCATTTCTTAAAGAATGGAAACAAGTATGTAGCACTGAGGATTGGCAGAAAAATATGGGCATCAATATTTTGTTGTTGCAATAAAGGCAAACACATGCTTTCTTCACATTCTTTCCCACTGATTTGTTTTTTCTCATTCTTACAAGACAGTGCCTAAAATACAAACAAAAGTACAGTTCTTTAGCTGGGTAGTAGAGAAGGTTCCTTAAACACTGCTGAATGTGAGGGAACAAAATTTCATGCCCATGAAGTAATCCATCACCAGTGTTGCATTTAATACATCTTAGTATGTTGTTTCCTTTTATACAGTATTATGTCAGTGCTGTATCATGGCTACACTACATCAAAGAGGTACTGAGCTGAAAAGGGTCCTGAGAAAAACAAAAAGAAGATTAAAAGTGGCCAGAGATCAGTAAAATAGGATGTGTAAGTAATTCAAGACAAATTCAGGTTATTTAGTTTAAAGACAGCATATAAGAGAACACAGTGGTAGTTTTAAGTACTTCAAAATCTATTACAAATAGAGGAATCAGGAAAAAAAATTCAGAGATCTCCTTTGAACATATTCCGGTTACGAGGAAACAGAAGTCCTTGAACAGATTGCTTGGATAAATGATGGGCACCCATTGCTAGGGGAATCTGAGAGAAAACTGAACAAACATCTGCCCAAATGGTACTGGTATTAATCCTCTCACAGAGCAAAATCCCAGAAAAGAAAATCTCCTTTAGATCTATTTCACGCTAGTATTCAAAATTATGTGACTTCTTGCATATGACTGAACTTCTGCATCCAAGAGAAGACCTGACTGGCTTAACAAGGACACCTGGCCTTAGCAGCTTGCAACTGCCATAGGATGAGTGAAAAATAACTATTAAGGCTTGAAGAAGTTTATCACTTTGGGACCTTGATAATGGATGAGTGACATTTACAAAAACTTTATAAATAATCATAATTTTCATAGCACTTAATCTGAAAGATGACTGTACCCTGAGAAGTAATGTGCCCATGTCTTTCATGATGAAAAGGTAATTCCAGGCTTAAGGGACCTTGAGTAAGAACACACTTTTCAATGGACCAACATGGGACAAACGGCTAAGGCAGTAGATAGTGAAAGTGGTAATACATCTGTGGAACACAGAGAATCAATTATTCCATTAGCACCACAAACACACAAAGGACCATTCAGTAAAACTAAAAGCAGACAGAAATCAATTATAACTTCCTGAAATCAGTTATACAGAGCTCCCTTACAGAGTATGTTTTTTCCTGTAATTACACCTGGAGTTGTCCTTACTCTCAGCTTTAACATACTACAGCTTTTACATCAAATGATACTATTTCACAAATGCAGACAAAAATACTTAACCTCAATACTTCTTCCTTTAAGAAATTCTGACTATAATTATAATGAAGCCCATAAACAGACTATTTGGAGAATAGGTTATGGTTCCCCAATATCATGAGGGTGAGGGGTTCTGTGAACAAGTCAGAAGAAGCATCCTCAAAAATGTTGTGGAGAACAAAATTATATAGCTTTGTCCCATAGCTCAGAATAGTTAAAGACTCCTGTATTAGGAGAGAAAACATCATTTTACTGCAACATGTAGGAAGGGATCTGGAAAGGTATGAAGCCCAGCCCCAAAGCACGGCAATTCTGTGACCAGCCCAGCTGAAAGCCTCTAAGGATGGAGGCTGCTCCGCACTGCTGGGAAAGCAGATCTACTGCTTCACTGTCCTCATCAGGAAAGGCTTTTCATTCTGTTCTATTTCAAGTTCTGCTTATTGTCTCCTGTCCACCCAGAGACCATTACAAAGAGCTTGGTTCCATCTTCTTGATCTCCTTATTGACACGGAAGGGCTGTGTTTAGGTCCTGATGAAGCCATGTTCAGGCTGAACAAGCCCAGCTCCCTCACAGGGAAAGTTCTTCCAGCCCCAGTCAGCTTGGTGGCTCTGCAATGAACTTTCTCTCTATTATCTTTTTTGCAATCGGGGAATCTAAACCGCATACAGTATTCTAGATACAGTTCAATGAGCACTGGGTAGAGAGGGATAATCCCCTTGATCTCCTGGTTGTGCTCCTCCTAATACAGCTCAGGATAGTGTTAGCTTCTCTGCTGCCAGGGTCACTGCTGGCTCAGGTATAACTCACTACCCATCAGGACCCCCCAAGACTCTTCACATGAGCTGCTCCCCAGACAGGCAGGCCCCAGTATGTATCACTCTTCCTCAGGTGCAGGATGCAGCACTTGTTGGATTTTATGAGTTTAGTTCATTAATTTCTTGAATTTCTTGTCAGTCTGTTTGTTAGCCTGCCTAGGTGTCTGTCAACGGTACAGTGATGGCACCCTCCAGTTTGGTGTCATCAGCAAACCTGAAAACCAAGTTCTCTGTGCCCTCTTCCAGGTCACTGACAAAAATGTTAAAGAAGATGGGTCACAGGAAAGACATCTGAAGAACACTACTTGCCACAGGAATCCAGATAAAGGATACCGCATTAACCACTACCCCCAGTCTGAGCATCGAGGCAGTTGTCCACTCACCCATCTAGATGGAGGCTGTGGCAATAAGGAAGCAAACAAACATATTTATTTCCTTACACTAAAACTACTAATATCAATAACAATGTTAATAACAAAACTGATTCTTTAAGACATAAATGAATAAAAAACACGTCAATTAAAAAAAATTTAGGAAAAAAACATCATGCTTATTGTCACTATAGGTAAAAATGCCAGAAAATGATACAGAAAATATCTGGATGAGAGCAGTATCAGGTATCTTTCTGATCTAAAGTACTACTGCCCACTCTCAGCAGTATCACGACCATCCAATTCCCATGTAGAGAAGGATGCAGCAATGGCCTTACATTCATTAGGCCCAGCAGTCCTGCTCACCCCATCTCAGAGTCCAAAGGCCAGGACACCCCTACAGTCATGGCAGGGGCCACAACCCCCCTTTCACACTCTCCACACGAAGCCCCACACCTAGTCCAGCAGCAGCTGCTTCTGCCTCCCTTCCTAAGGAGAAGCCCTGCAGCTGGGAAACAGCACCAACACCAACACTGCTGCAGATGATGAAACTTGTAGCTGCCCCAGTGGTCCAGCCCTTACACAACTGCTCATGTCTGAAGGGAAATATTTTGAAGTAGCTTGAAGGGAAATATTTCAAATTAAGATAACATCAAGTTAAGTATGAATTTCATTCAACTGGGAAAGAAACTGCCAATATTGATTTTTAACACTGAATTCTTTTTAGTATCACAAAATAAACAAAACTCCCCACCTTTTAAACTAGAATAATATACAATCAAACTGACCCAATGCTACCCAACCTTTTTGATGTACTTGAAACACACACAGCTTCTTTCAGCTCCAATTCAAAATAAGCATACCCACAAGCCAAATGCACAGGAAATTACAGGAAAAAAACCACAACTGCTTTATAGCTTCAGTAAGAAGCTAGTAAGAGTACTTATGTTTGTCATACCATTTTTCAAGACTGATAGTAGATCATGCATTTTTATTAGAGCCATAACTCCATTTCATAGTTTCATAATGTTCACAATCGTTCTCAGTGAAGAAAATCATAAATTTCTGATAACTCCTTTCAAAAAGGCGATTCACACTCACAACAAAGCCAGTGGAACATTATCTGATGGACATCATTGATCCTTGTGCAAGTCAATTAAGACTAAAGATACTGAATTAAAATGTACTGCAAATTTTAAATGCATTCTTTGATAAGAATCAGCATCAGAAATAAAGATGGTCAAAACTAGATACTTATGACATATTTGAGTGAATTTTTCCCAAAAGCATTGATTACATCTGAAATATGCACCTTCAATATTACTATTTTCATAAATATTTTTTTTTTTACATCTGCATTTATTAATAACATTATTATGGATTGGCATTTCAATATACACAGTTGTAAAAGTTGTATTAGCATTACAAGTTTTTAGAAGATTTTAACTGCAGCATGGCAATATCACTATCTAACAAATCAGAACAGTTCTTCCTACATATTCAAGGGCCATACTCAAGGTAACAGAAGCTTGAAAAAATGCTGTCAGAACACAAAATATAGAAGTCTATTTTGTTGCTTACATCATAACCTATTCAAAATCAAAAACAGCCTTAGGGATACATATCTGTTAATGACATTAGCCTTGCAAGAAAAGTGATTAACAGCTGGCTCACAATATCTGTGATCTTAATCAGTTAGCACTAATATCTTGTTTAATTACTGCAAGCTCAGTATATCATTAGCTAATTAGATATGATTGATTGTTGTCGTTCTCATGTACCTCTCAAAACATCAGACACAAATATTTGAATTCTGTATTGCACATTTGAAAAATGAACTTCCAGAATGTCAGGTCAGAATAAAAATTGCCTTCTTAAAAACTCTAACAAATGCTAATAGAGACACATGGTTAAATACGTTCTCATAAAAAATCTAACCCAGTAAATCACCAAGGCTCCAACTATTAGAAAAATTGCCTAATTTTATTTTGATCTAGATAGTATCTTTAAGTAAATGGCTTAAGAATATAAAACCTCAGAATATAAAGATGCTCCTATGCTTAAAGCAGTTTCCTACCAGTCAAACAAGAAAGTATAAATTTCACACTTCAAACTAAACCATTTTAGCAATAGTTGGAGAAAACCCACAACATTCCCTCTGGAGACTATTTAAGAAACAGATTATCAGAAAATTAATGTGATTATTTCTATTGCTGATACCATGCATCTTACCCTGGTGGAGCTTCAGCTGATTAATAAATATTCCTGTTTTTATATCAAAAGGCAAACAAAAAACTATATGCATAATAAAAAAACCTCACCCATTTTCTTACCTAGAATAACCAAATAAAAGCAATATAAAGGCATCACTTTTCTTTTTTTTTTTTAATAGCAAATTTTGATTCATCCTGCTCTTGCTATCCTTCCTCTTTACACTGATACAGGTCCACCACATTCATTCTCTTTCAAGCTTTTGCAAAAAATACTTGTGTTTTTTGGGGTTTTTTTTTGTCCTACTAAGCTGTTGTGTTACTCTGCCAAAACCAAGAAGAAAGCTGTATCTAACTGCTTAATTTATGAATAAGGTGGTAAAGAAAACAGGTCCAACAAGGAAAAAAGTACTAAAGCTTTCTACAGAAGACAAAAACAAAGCAAACAAACAAAACAACAAGAACAAAAAAATAATAAATAACCAGTTTTGAGATCTTAAGCAGTTATCCTTCTGAAACTGGAAGTATATAAAGAAAATAGTACACAAGAAACAGGAAACCTGAACAACTGAAGGACTTTTTCAATACTCAGTAATCGAAGAAAAACTGCAGGTATTTTAAGTACTGAAAATTCAATGATTTATTTGAATTCAGACTTCAGACAAAGATTTCTTGAGATGGAGAATATGTATTCTAAACCACTTTTCAAAAGCAAGAAAAAATGTAATCAAAAACAGCAAGTGGAGGTACAGATTCAGCTCTCATTAAAAAAAAAACGAAAGCATGGTCTGGGATGAATGAATGTTTGTCCAGAATTCAAAGAAACTCCTATTTTTAAAGCATATAGAGTCTAGTCTCATTAGCATCAAGACAAACAAGAAGATCAGTACTAAGAAAAAAAAAATCTGGAACTGATGCTAACTCTGATTTTGGCAGTTGCATATAAAACTTGTTTCATATCTTTCTCAACTTCAATAATTTGCTGATTGACAACCAGTACATGCAACTGACTGATAGACATGCCCTCTAACTATTTGACTTGAGCCTATGGAGGTGCATTTACACATTTGCATGCATGTATCACAGAATGAAAATAAAACTAGGAAAGGAAACTAGGTAGGAAACTAACATTTCTGAGTAAAAAGGATTCAAAAGTAAGACGCTTGACAAAAGAGCTGGACGTTTAAAGGGTTTTGATAAAATGTTGCCAAAAATCTGTATTTCACAATGATAAATGTGCAGCAGAATTTAATTTTATCCATAACGATCTGTCCAGTGTCATCTGTCCCTAGATGCTGTTAGTCAGAGAGCACTGGACTGCCACAGTATTTGACTGACACCCCACGGAAAGTCTCATTCCCACAGACTGGCTGCAGACCACAGCAAAGGTTGCTGAAAGAACTCCGACTGGACTTGTAGGTGAGCACAGCACAGGAAAGGCCTGGGCAGAGCCTCTGCTGGGCCTGCAGGTGAGACAGAGTGAGGGGGGCAGGCAACAGAGGGAGAGGAGCACCAGCTTCTTCGAGCACATGCTGCAATGGCAGCGAGTTAGGAAAAGAGTGCTCCTGCATAAAGTAAGCAGCAATCAGTGCTCAGCAAGGAGGAGCATTAAACAGAAGTCAGCTGGCAAAGTGACACCAGAATTTTTAACCCAAGAACTGCAGGAAATCTTCTGATAACCTTCCCATCCCAGAAAGGTATTCACCAGAACAATACAAGCAAACTCCTATCACTGAGAAATGGCAGGAGAAAAGGATGGGACTGAGGGGATTTATTTTAAGTTCAGAACATGGAACCAAAGAACTAAAAGAGACTCAAAACCAGACAGCACTTGCAACAGTTAAAGGAAGAGAAAGCAGAAATTTTAATTGTTCCTTTCCAGATAACATCAACAGCATCATGAAGTCATACCAGTACCATGGCAGAACTACTGTCAGGTTATCCTAGTGGTATTTCACAGTGGAAAGGCCAAAACGTCCCTGGGTGCACAAGTATTTTGGTGATGAGACATTGAGAATACAAATTCCTTTGTTGTGTTTATTTGAAGCATACTTATGAAAGGCCTCTGTTCAGAAAAGGTACACAATCTTAAACACAGTATCAACAGTTTCACAGTTTTATGCAAGTATACAAGTCAAATCTGCAGGGTAAGAAACATGATTGCATTTTGTAAGGGAAAGCATGAGTAGAGGTATGGATGTGAAAAGACAAGAAAATAGTTCATGGTATAACAAAGCTTAGTTAGGGAAGAGGAAGAAAATATTTAAAATAACAGAAAACACTAAGAGGAATGAACAGTAATAAAGGGAGAAAGATAAAAATGAAAGAAAATGGATATTAAAAAAAAAGGTAATTTCTAGAAATTGTATGCTTAAGAAAAAGAGTTTCTGCCCACTGACAAACACATCTGTCTTTTGCAGGAATGATCACCATAGGTTACTAATCTGTAAAAGAATCTGACTTATTAGCCCTACTCAGAGTATTAAAAATATGTGTGAAAAATGTAAAAAAAATTACAAAAGCTGTGTGCAGCAAATATTGGTATCCAATATTTGTAAGTGCAGCTAAACAAGAAGCCATAAAACATAGCTGGTGGTAAACTTCCCTGAAGCTTACCACTGCTTCTCCCACTGTCACATGGCTCTCTGGGATGACCATTAATGGAAACTGTGCCTTTGCACTCTACTACTTCCTTCTCATCCTGTGCTAGACTATAAATGGATGAGCCAATTTAAGGATCACTGATCATTGCTTACCTAAACCCATTTTCGCTGCCACATCTGTATGTATGTGTGTTTTATATCCCTTTTACATACTGCCATACTTTCTATTACCCCTATTCTGCACAGTAGAAAACAAGAAAACAATGTGCTTTTCTATGGAAGTGTTAAGGGGAGAAACAGTGAGAATATTACTGTTTCAGTCTTTCTGTGACATAACGACTTCAGACTTAACTATCCCTACAGCTGGAAATTTACTGTGCTTTCTTATTTGGTTTTTTGGCAATGTCATAGCACATAAAGCATCTCATGTCAGGATTTTCTGTTTTTCAGATAAGGATTTTTTGATTAGAAGGTGCAGTACAGGGCACCTCTCCTGCTCCTGCTTAGGTTCTCTTCATTACATGAATGTCAAAGGCTTACTTTAGCCTTTGTTACCCTCCTTTGATTTCTGTACTACAGGGGTACACATTTTCTGATTTCAGGTGATTCTCACTGGTGTTCATGGGCCATTAAAAATCCTGGGAGTAACCTTAGATAATCTTTCTCCATTGCTTGTACCTGAAACTCAGCCATTATTTTCTTCTTATAAAAGAGAAACCACATTCTAGCACAAATGCTCAAAAAAATCCTAAGGATTTAATTTTGGTCCCAGTGAAGCTGAAGTCAATTGAAAATTCTCAGTCAAGTCAGGTTTCATTGTAAAAATAATTAGCTCAAATTTTGTCACAAATGTTGACAGCTTTTCAAGTTGTAACATTCATAGCATAGTTATTACCATAACTATAAAAATTCATGTAGAAGGACTTATTTCAGGATTCTGCAGTTTTCTTACATAAAATCCACCTGAACCATTTTGTCAACTGCTATCAAGACCCCCCAAACTATGCTGGTTTTCATAGTCATTAAAAATTCCTTCAAGTTTCTGAACAAGCAAAGGGTACATTAAAAAATTATAAACATATGCAATGTCATCATTTAGAAATGAAAATGACATTTAAAAAAAAAGTCTAAGTAGTATTGTTTTAAATTTGACTATTTCCAAGACAATCTCAGAATAACAAGGGCCAAATTACCTACTAAATACTTCAGGTTAATACAATGAAAATATTTGTCAATAAAGAATAAAGAACTAATCACAAATGAAGCGTTAGTAATTGTGTTTAAAAAAAAGACAGTGAAAAATGAACATAAAAATGGAAACCTAATCAGACACTACAAGAACCTTTAAAAAAATTATAGTTAAATGACAGAATAGATTTCTATGGAGATGTTCCAAAAAAATTATGAAAGAAAAACAAGGAAAAAAAACCTAACAACAAAAAACCCAATCACAATTATACCAAATAATCTAGATATGCAAAAAATCCATATAAGTAGCCCTCTTTATTGCTTGTTTTCCTGATTGTGCTAGGGTTTTTTTTTAAGAATGATCAATTATTAAAACAAAAAGAAATCTGGATTTTTTTTCTGAAATCTGATTATTATTATAAGCACAGAGATGCTAATCATATTCATTTTTCTGCTCTCATAAAATGAGGGGTTTTATTTGTGTGTTTGAGACTGTACACTTAATAAAAAATTCTCAAACTTACAGGAAAACATTAGGACAGAAACACTGAAAAGCTAAAGATGGAAGGGGCTTCTGGAGATCATCTAATTCAAAGCCCTGTGCAAATCATAGCATCACAGAATGTTAGTTGGAATGGACCTTAAAGATCATCTAATCCCAGCCCCTCCCTCCATGGCCAGCAACACCTCCCATTAGACCAGGCTGCTCTGCTCAGGATCATGTGCAATCAGGTTTTGATTGCCAATGATGGAAATCTTAGATAAACCAATGTGGGACCTTTTCCAGGGTTTGACCATCCTCACTGTGAAAAATAAAAATACCTTTGTTCAACAGAATTTCCTGTGTTCCAATTTGTGCTCATTGCCTCTTTCAGTGGGCACTTCTGAGAACTCTCTGGCTCAGTCTTCACTGCCACCTGCCAGCTGGGAATTCTTCCATGTTGGTTAGACTGCTCTGAGCCTTCTGTTCTCTAGCTCTACAGTCACAGCCCTCTCAACCTCTTCTTATGTGGCAGATGCTCCATCTCCTTGTTCTGTTTGGGCCTTTGCTGCACTTACTCCAGCATGACCATATCTCTCCTGCAATGGGGAGCACAGGACTGGACACAGGACTCCAGACATTGCCTCACTATGCAGTGCTGAGTGGAGGGGCAGGATAACCCTTTACTGAACTTCACGTCAGCCTATTCTCCAGCCTATGCCAGCCCCTCTGAAAGGTAGCACAGCCATCTGATATCAGCCAGTCCTCCCAGTTTTGTACCATCTGCAAACTTGTTGAGGCCTTTCTCTGTCTCAACATCTAAGTCATCAGATAGTAACCAGTACTGAATCCATTATTGATTTTCTCACTGTAGCACTAGTGACCATCCTCAACTTGGACTTCACACCACAGATCACAACTCTTTTGACTCTGGCCAGTTTTAAATTCTACCTTCCTATTCATCAGGTACCTACTCCATCAATTTGTCTATGAGGATATGATGAGAGCCAGTGTCAAAAAATTTACTGAAGAGATAAACAAGATAAACATCCACTCTTAGACCCCCATCCACTAATTCAATGACTTCATCATGGATGACTATGATGTTGGTCAGGAGAAATTTCCCCATTATAAATCAATGCAGAGTACCTCCAAACACCTTCTTGTCTATCATGTTTGGAAGTGGATTCCAGGTGAATTTGCTCTATTACCTCCCCAAGAATCTCACCAAGGATCCATGTTTATTGCCCTTCTCAAAGACAGGCTTTCCTCCAGTCCCAACTACCATGATGTTTCAAATATTATCAGGAACAACGTCAGCCAGCTCCCTCACCACTTGTGAATACCTTCTGTGAGCTCCTGCCCACTTGTGTATGTCTGGTCTGTTTAAGTGTTCCATAACCCAATCCTCCTCCAACAGGTCAAAGTCTTGCTTGCTCCAGATTTTCCCACTGGTACGGGGCACCTGGGTTTGCAGATGCATTAGACCATTACAGGTGAAGAAGGCACTGAGTACCTCGGCCTTTTCCACGCCCTCCATCAGATTCTTTGGCCCACTCAGCAGTGCCCTTTTGCTGCTGATGGACCTGTGGACCTTCATGCACCCATGAGATTCAACTCCAGGCAGCCTTTGGCTTTCATAACCCAATTCCTACATGATGATACAGTATCTCTACATTCCTCCCAGGCCACCTGTCTCTGCTCTTACCTTTTGTATGCTTCCTTTTTGTATTTGAGTACAGTGAGAAGCTCCTTGCTCATCATGCAGGCCTCCTGCTGTCTTTGCTTGTTGGGATGAATTATTCTTGAGCTTAGGGGACGTGATCCTTGAAAATCAATGAGGGGATCTCTCCTAAGCCCCTCTTTTCTCCAAGACTTATATGTGTCCTATGGGATTCTTCCAAGCTGATCTCTGAACATCCCAAAGTCTGCTTCCCAGAACCCTGAAGTCAGGATCCTGCTTTTTTTCCTTCTCTCCTTCAAGTGGCTTGAACATCCATTATCATGTGATTGAGTAGGGGAAATAAAAGTGACCGAGAATACTGTCATCAGATTTGGAAAAACTGCAAATGTTTCTTGAAACGTATGCGTAAACACAAGTTCTTATCTGAAAATAGGCAGTTAATGAAGAATTGAAGGAAGCTCTTTCATTTGGAAAAAAATATGGGTTTTTTTACATTTTTAAGTTCCAATTTCAACTTGAAGTGATTTATATTACTTACAGCATTTACACAATTCCTTTCCCTGATAAAGTTTCAAAGCAGTTCTGAACTAGTTTGGTTAGGCTACAATATAATTTTGAAATATCAGTATCTACAAAGTCAAAGTAAGTACCAACTCTTGGAGCTATCCTCCAGGAAATAAGATATTAACATATTGTTTGACTAGTCCTGCAGTTTCAATAAGAGATTATAATATTTCCAATACATGCACACACATACACATGCACGTGAGTGTAATCTACTTTTTCTCCCCACAGAAAAATACACATATATGGAGCATATATAAGGTAAAGTAGCTAAGACTTATATGATCTTGTTAGGATAGTGAAAAAAGATAGGCTTTTATGACATGATGAGTTGGAAAGACCAGTTTATCATACTGAAAATTTTATCCAGTGAGAGCACTGCTCACAATCACACTATGATTAGACCAGGTCAGTCACTTCAGCTCTTTGTATAAGGACCTCTAAGTGCATATGAAGACTGGAATTCCACATTTGAAATCAGTTCTGTGGACTCCTTTGGATTTTTTTAGGCATTAGATTTCACTCGCTATGTTCTTACAGAAGGCAGTGGATACATTAGAGAATTGCTTCAAATACTTCTGAAATTACTCAAAAAAAAGCAAAATATGGTATAACTGTAGAAATGCTTGGTTCTAATTTTACTTGCAAAAGCCACTTATAAGTTCATAAATTGCCTGCCAGTCTGTAAGAGAAAGACAGATTTTCCTCCATGTTACATTCTTGCTTTCATTCAAGGGTCATAAAATTGGCTCACTCCATGAAGAAGACAAAGGATATGATAGATAATTGGCTCTCTCTGAAATTGCTCAGTCTATGGTCATAAGAGCTGGAGGATTAAGCAGCTAGCAAAATAACAGTCTGAAGTGCCTTTTTTTACACTAAGAAATATTTAAGACTGTAACGTAAAATGAAGGATACAGCAGTCAAGAATAAGATAGTTCTCATTTCAGAGTAGATGGGACCCAATAACTCCTATTGACCATTTCTCTACTTCATCAGCAGTGAATAAAAGAGGAGTTTTGGGAGTCATATAACAGAAACTTGTTCAAGTTAACTTATGGTAAAATTCTGAAACAAACCTGCAAGGAGACTCAGATTGCCTAGTTGCTCTAACATGCTAGCACAAAAAGGCAAGTGTATTCTCATTTTTTCAACCACGTGTCTCTACATAAAATATGAGCACAGAGCATATGGAAACAAGCTTGGTGGTAGAAGCATATTCTCTCACCTTTTAAAAACCAGGTTTTAGAAACTCTGGCTTGAGGGAGAACTTAGAAAAGCTTATTTAGTATTAGGCAGTAATGTTAAAATTGGCGGTTCAAGGGCATCCATGTCAGTGACATCTACCTGATGAACTCCTTGCCTTTCTGAAAGATATTTTTTTTACATTTTTTCAAAAAGGGTTTTCAGCATAATTGAGCATTTGATAAAGGGTGGGAACAACAGTTATAAAAGTAATAAAATTATTTAAAAATATTTAAAAACATCAATAAAAACAATAGGAATATTTTCATAAGTATATATCTTATAAAGTGCAATTTTTAGTTAAAACAAATTATTGAACTGCAGTTACAAAATTAATTTTTCATTTTCTATTACATGTGTTCAATATATCAGGATTAGAATAGTTAATTGTTTTTGAACAGTTTCAGTGCCTCTTACAGACAAAAGCAATATGAACAAATCTTTTATAAGTTACAGAGGTAGAAAAGGGCTTACTAATCCTCCTGCTAAGTGGATTTACTGATTGTACATTGTACACAATAACTAGAACCTTAATTATGGACCAAAATCCCTTGTTCTGTCTGTACAAAGGTACAGAGATATCATAGCCCAAATTCATCACACCAAATTCTACGTACTTTACTGAAATCCCTAAGATAAGAACGTATTTATACTAACCTCCCTGAGCTTTCAATGAACAGAGATAGTGATCCCCAAAGAACTCAGAGATTAACCACCCTTCGAAGGTGCCTCTCATGTCAGATATGTCCTAAAGCAGTAACACAAAAGAGAAATGCTGCAATAGCAATTTTAGGTAAACACTTCCCATACATTAGAGGTGAACCTATAGGGAAGCTTTTCTTAAAAAAAATTAACCCATTCAAAAATAAAACTTCTGAAAACATCACTTGAAATTAGATAGGTTGTGAGGAAATCAAAGTTGGCATCATGATCTGATGATAGGCAAAGGCCAGCCTTACCACCAAACAAGAGGAAATGAGTAAGACAGAAAGAGGCACTAAACGAAAAGGAAACTAGTCCTTGTTTGAAATTGTACAAAAGGGCAGAAAGAGCAATGAATGGAAAAGTGAAGAAGAAAACAATGATGTTCATAATTCACAGGCCTCCCTAGCATAACCACTTTATGTTCTCTCCACATAGTATCCATCCAACTTAGGTTTGTCACAGCTGAACAGTCTTAATTGTGAAGATCAGATAAAGAGGACAAAAAACAGTTTTTACTTTTTCAAACATGTTCAAGACACACGTACTTTGTAAGGATATCTTCCCAGGGTAGAAGAAGAGCTGTGAACCCAGTTATTAACCGCAGTTAAACAATTAGAACTATGCTTGTTCCACCAGCAGCGCACTTTCTCCAAGCATATGTATTCAGTGATAACCTTATCATCATTCAGAAATATATCCCTGAAAAACTTTAGCTCGAGGCAATGAAATACAAGTGAAAACTTAGTCTCAGTACTGTCCCAACTGTGTCATGCATGCCATCACCAGCATTATAAACACACAATCCTAGTGCACACAAAAACCTAATTTTTAAAAACTACCAAAATTAGAAAATAGGCATATTTAATGTGTATGCAACTGTTATCCATACATACAAATAGCCAGTGGCTACCGTAAGTGTGGCTTACATTTCTAGTATAAAGGCTTACTACATTTAAAGGGTCTGTTTCCAGAGTTTTTCAAGAACTGCAAATTATAGCACTATATAATTCTAATTTTGATCCTGAATTTGCTTGTACAGCTTCCCAACTTAATATATGTAAAGATGTAAAAATGATGGAGGCAGATGTCCAAAATAAGAATGAGCATTCCCCAAAGATAAATTTCTTTTAAATGAAAAAGTCTTTGTTTGATGCTCAGAAATGCAGCAAGTTTCCACCTTGAGTATCTCCACTGATATCTTCTTTCCTGCTTTTCCTGTCTCTACCAAAGCATTTCTGCAGGTGTCTGCATAGTCACCTACACCTACTCCAACATAAGATGCCTCTGGTCTTGTTTGCTTGGTTGTTTGGCTTTCTTTTTAAATTTTAATTACCACAAAATGTCACTGTCTTCATTGCATAAGGTAGATTTCATTTTTTGACATATCCTTAATAAAGGTCTTTCAACATGCTGGTATTTCTGACTCAGTCCTCTTCATGTCAAATTAGGGATAAATAATATTTCATGTACAAAAAGGGCTTTTTTTTTTTTTTAATTGGAACATTATTTTGGGGAATAACATTAGGTTTACATGTGAAAAGCATCCCAAATTATTATGTGGACAGAAATAAAAGCGTAAGCATTCTTCTGAATATTTAAATTTGTCCCATATGAATACAGATATAAGTCTTCCTTTTATAGTTTGCATTATTCATATCATTGGCACAGAATTCCAAAACAGGACAGCCAATTCACAATACAAGCAGACACACTCCTAATTGTTTTTTTCCCCACTATAATGCTGAGCTTTTTCCTCTGAAATAGACTGCCTCAAGACGGATATTTTCCTACAGGTTTTGTTTGTTTCTTCCAGAGAAAACAATGTTTCTGTGTGCTTGTTTGAGATCTTTCTATTGGCTTGTTTTCATACATCTTGAGATTGGAGTAGTTTGGAGAGAAAAAAATAAGCAGAACAAAGAGCATCATCCGTACTGAAACAATAATATAGCCTACAGCCAGGGCTTGTCAATTCTTCACAGAGAAGAAACTGACAGAATTCTTTTGGAAGATATTGATGACACTGCAAAGGGGGTCCCCACTCTACGGAAGAGTAACCTTCCTTAAGAAGGCAAATTTACCCTAGCAAAACAGCCAAAGGGAAGTAAAGATCACATCTAAATGGAATTAGGGAGTTTAAGCTGATTATATTAAAGAAGCTTGTGTGAGTGGGAAAAATAAGATTGCAATAAACAACATATACATAGACACAAATTGTATTCTCCTACACTACATGATTTCAATCATTAATTTCAATAGTGCCGAAACAATTCTTACATCTGAGATTGGAAAGAATACAGATTTAGAATACTAAAAATATTCAGTGCTCTGCAAGCTGTTCTCAAATTAGATAAGATCATGGAAGGCCAGCAAAAGGATTTGGTCCTCTACATTTTTGTTATTTTCTAGGCAAACACAGCTTTCCATTATAAAATGCTCTCAACCACCAACAGAGAATTTACTGTAAGTATTTTAAATTATTATAAAAATTATTAAGAAATTATTTCATTACTAAAAGGCACTGCACATTCCTCAGGACTTAAAACATCAGTATACTATGCCAAAATATGGTAGCATGTCCCAATTATTTACTGGTGAATAAAGAAGTAAGTTTTGAGTCATTCTTGTACACTCCCATTGAAATTTTGGTCTGTAGAGAGACCTTAAAAGTCATCTAGTTCCAACAGCCCTGCCACGGGGCTAGATCAGGGTGGTCAAAGCCTCAGCAGCCTGGCCTCAAACAATTCCAGTGATGGGGCATCCACAGCTTCTCTAGGAAAACTGTTCTAGTGCGTCACCACCCTCACAGTAAAGAATTTCTTCTTAACATCTAATCTAAATCTCTTTTAGTTTAAAACCATCAACCCTTGTCTTATCACTACATGTCCACATAAAAATGGCTCTCCTTTTTTGTAAACCCCCTTTAGGCACTGGAAGGCAATACTAAAGTTTCCTCAGAGCGCAGACTGTTCTGTCCAGGCTGAACAACCCCTACTCTCTCAGCTTGTCTTTGCAGGACAGGTGTTCCAGCCCTCTGATCATCTATGTGGCCCCACTCTGGACCTCCTCTAATAGGTCCCCATCTTTCCTGTGCTGGGGAGCCCAGAGCTGGATGCAGCACTCCAGGTGGGGTCTCATCAGGGCAGAGCAGAGGGGAAGAATCCCCTCCCTTGTCCTCCTGGCCACGCTGCTTTGGATGCAGCCCAGGCAGTGGCCAGCTTTCTGGGCTGTAAGGGCACACTGTTGGCTCATGTCCAGCTTTTCATCCTATCTCAGGTCCATCCTGTCTCCACAGGACCTCATCCTTCAGCCAAGTCAGCCCTTCTTAACATCAACTATGCACATTTCCTTCTATAATGATAATGTAAAATGCAGTGTATAGTGCAGACAGAAAGCCTTAGCCCTTGCCCAAGTCCTTGGTCATCATCCCACAAAAAGAATATAAAGACACGGCATAAATGCTGCATGAATATCTGAATTTTGCAAAGCAGTCTCATGGATTTATTTCAGTAGCTTAATTATAACGTAACAGAAGCTTACTGGGGTGGGTCAGACGGGAGGTCAGATTGAGTATGTGTCAACAAATGTATTTTAAAGCATTTTAGGGGATTAATTTAAAAACAAAGTGAGCATAATAAATTTTAAATAACACTAACCATAGTAAGGTCAGGTTTTACAGCCAAGTAAAAATCTTTCCATACGCACACATGGACAAATTTGCAAAATCACCATATTTATTTCAGTTATTATGGGGATACACATAACGGCTAGAATGAGGAGATGTCACTCTCCTAAAAACCACAACAATTTGAATGCATTTACATCATATGGGAAAAAAAGGCTACTTGTAAAAAACAGATGATCTAATAAAAGAGGTGACCTGACAGTGACTCAAAACTTGCTCAAGACTGAAGTCAGCAAACCACTTAAGTACTCAGGATTTAACAAGAGCGCTACTGAAATCCAGTCCTACTCCTGAAATCAACAGCTTAGCACAGGCCACCAGTGCCAGGTGTGCCACACACGGGGACCTCCACCTCACTTTGCCTGCAGGATCTCAAGTGGGCTTTTGGACCCTGACAAGCCCCAGCAGATTGTGGGAAGCAGCAGGGGCACATGCAGAGCTGGAGCAACCACACCTATAGCCAGGGATGGAAATCTGGTGTGTGCCAATAGGGATTGTTTAGAGTTTGCTGGTCATACCAGTACTAAAGGGATAAGGCCAGACAAAAATGAGCAAACCTTAGAAGCACACTGTACTTATGGAAGAACAAGCCTTATGCTAGAGAATATACCCTCTAAAAATACATGAGTGAATTAATTGGTAGTAAACTACTTCAGTGTTCAGAGCCCCTGTTCTGTAATTTTGCACCCCACTTGATGGACTGTTCACAAAGCTAAAGTCTAACAGAGAAAATAAATGAATAGAAAAGGAAAAGGATGCTGAAAGGAACATCAACGACAAAATGCAAATAAATGGCAGACCACCAGTCTAACAAGCACAGATGTGAGAGGTCAAGAGACCAAAAGAGCTAAAAAAGAACTGCATAAGGAAGAAAGTAAGATTAAAGCATATCTTGGCAAAGAAGCCATTAAAGATAGAAAAAATAAGAAGCCTAAAAGATAGGAAAGTCATTAGAAATCAGCAAAAATAAGACTTTATAAATTGCAAAAATCTGAGAAAGAAAAATAAAACCAGGACGAAGATAGGCTTTTAAAATTATAACTGTTGTCATCAGACAGCAGTAGAGTGCAACTCAGGACATCTCAGGCCACTGATGTTAATTAACAAATGGAATAGCAGGAAAATTCCAAATTACTACTGAAGCACACTGTTACCCTTAAATAAGCAAACAGGACATCCTAGGTAACTACAAGCAGATTAGCAGCTATTATATACAAGTAAAATAATCATCATTCTCTGATATTAAGACATAGGAAACAAAGTCACCAAAGTTAAATGAAAATCAACTTCTCGAAATGACCTTTATTTCTTGGAGAAATTCACAAGTCAGTTTGATAAAGTGAGTGCATAATGGAATTTATTTATTCTATATATGTTGTTAAATTTAAAAAATCTGCAGTGACCTGGTGAATCAATTGGTTCCATGAGCTGCAAAGCTCTAGTATCCTCACAAAAAGCCTTTTCTAATGTCCCCAGTTCACCATGTTCTCCCTTTCTAAGTGTCTCCCAGCATTCCTTGGGTTCTGCTCCTTCCACAGGACTGGGCAAGCAGCTGGACACAACTACATGCACCAGGGTGTGCATGACAGTAAGTGCTACCAGCCACATCACAGCTGTAAGAGTCTTGTAAGGGCACTTTACTGCCCTTACTAAAGTAACTAGTTCAGCTTTCTCTAACAAGTTAAATTTTTACACAAGCTTCACTTGTTTGACAATTAAACAGTCACCGAGGGAAAACAAAATAAAGAGGAAGGGGGACTAAGGGACAATTAGAACAATGGACTCAAAATTGGCACACATGGCTAATATTTAGGTTAAAAATAAAGGCTACCAAGATGGCTTGTAAGAAACAAAACTTAATTATTAATGAAGAAAAGACCTTCATTGGGGAATTATAATTTAATAGTGTGATTTATGATAATGGATATAAAGAGCTGTATTTCAAAGAATATGTACAGCAGAATCAAGAAGATACTTTGTGAAGACAAGTTAAAATGATTGCCCAACTCAACATTGCAATCCAATGCAACATATTAGAAGAAATCTTTAATATGAGTGACAGCTGATAACTACAGTGTCTCTGCACAGCACATGTAAAGCCTAAAACAGGCCATTAATTTATGCTGTTATGTGTTAAAAAAAAAAAAAATTAGAAAACTGAGTGAAAAGCTGTAAAAACTGCCTTCAAGAACTCAGTAATGAGAAAAATGTGAAACTTTTTTAATTTTAATGTATTAATCAATGATAATAAATAATTTGATAGGGATATTTATCTAAGTATTGCCACAATATAGTCTAAATTATCAATTTTTTTATTAATGGATATTCCTGAGCTCTTGAAAGTGTGGGTTTGTTGTTTGATTTTTTTTTTAGACTTTGGCTTCTTTTTCATTTAATGTTAATAAGTATGGTTTCCCAAAATTGTATCATTACATCCCTCCAGTCATCTAAAAAATGCTGACATAAATTCTTCATTTAAAAACCATTTAATTTCTTGATTCAGTTATGGATAGTTTAATAAATATTTGCAGAGCTTCATGAAGCAAAGAAGATGCAAACAGGAAAAAATGTTCCTTAAATATCACATTGAATAGCCAGTTCTGTACATTTCATACAGGCTGTTTGTCCTGAAAGCTGCATTTTGGTGAAGACTGACTGAAAAACTCTGGAACTGAGCAGGACATTAAAATGAAAAAAGTTAGGCATTTGAATGATCTGTGTTCACTGCCTAACTGCCTCTCTTACCAGGGCAGACAAAAAATGTCCAAGTGGAAGGATGCTAATGTCACTCTTCTTTATAATTTCAATTACACAAATACTATTATCCTATTACTACAGGAAAAGAAAAACTCCTTTAACTAGTGATTTTCTATTCTGCATATTTAAATTCACCACTCAGGATCTCCAGGATGTCCTTGAGGAGTTGGCAAGAGTCCCTTACCTGAAGCCAAAAGAAACAATTTCCTGTGAAAGAACAAAAAGCAAGAAATGAGCCCCTTTCTCATTCCTCAGTTTCCCTGAAAACCCATGTGAAACTCTCTCGTCTGCAATACTGAGGGAAGTTGTAACATGTCTGTGCTTCAGCTGGCTGCTGACTGCTACCGCAGTCAATAGCCTTCGAAACGCCTGGCTGTTCTCATGGCATAGGGATCCTCGAACTGCAGCAGGAACAACAGCAGGTAGGAAATGTGTCACCACGCCATTTACAGCTTTTAGAGTCTGCACAAGGAGAGAAGGCATGGCAACCTGCGTTTATGTGCAGATGTTCCCAGATAACACCCATCACCTTCACAGGCTTTCAGCCCTTTAGTGAAAAAGTATTTCATCAATAAACATCATAGTCAAGCATAATCTGAAATCCATTACCGGTCAGTAAAATGTAGGGAAAGAAAAAAAAAAAAAACCGAAAAAAAAGAGCCAAGTGCTCTCGACTACATTCTTATAATTTGTCTTTCTACATTAATCTTTTGTTTTTGGTTTTTAAATTTATATGATATTCTCTGGGTTAGCCAAGTAAGTATGATAAACACAATCAGAAGAGACAGATTAGATAAATACAGCTGTTACCTAAAAAAATGGTTAGTGGTTTATTGCATAGAATGCATTTTGTCTGCAAGAAATTTGCATTATTTCCTTAATTTAAAACTGAATTTTCAAGAAGTAGTTTCCCATATTTATAACAAATCATTTTAAAAAGACACAAATCCAATGAACACTGTGGCAGTTTTCAGTTCTGCTTTACCTTTACACACACAAAGACAGTAATAATAAAGTACAGTATCTGAGTATGAGACTAATTTGGGAATAATAATAACATAGTACAGAAAGTACTGGTATATAATGCAGTTGAGCATAACTGAATTCCATATTTCTGTCACTTGATCAATTTGTAAAAGATCCAACTGAATCAAAAAATCATCCACAAAATATAAAGAAGATATTAGAGCAGGAAAAAAGAGAACTGTTAATATTTCACTGACACTGTTGCAGCACTATCATTATCAACACTCTCACTCTTCTCTTCATTAATCTTCTTCCTTCTAGAATGAAACACTTGGATTCCCCTATCTTACATCCATGCATGGTGAGAGCTCTGTAAAGCCCTTGTGCCTGGCTGCCTGTATTTCCACAACTATTTGCATTTTGTTTATAAAGCTGTATTAGAAATTTGTAATGGACTTACTCGGTAAAATATTATTATAAGCTAGTTGTCATATCATTTGGACACATGACACTGTCATGTCATCCTTCTGTGCCTGTTTATCTGCCTTCTCTTACTGTAAAATCCCCAGTTGGGATTCCAGGAACATTCCCAGGAACAAAACAGACCGACACCAAAGGAGTCTCTTACCTGTTGTCCTAGGCTGACTGTATGATGCTTTTATCCCCATTTTGTCTGTTTAGCCCAGAAATAAGTTTTGCACCTTTAAGACAAGATCTGAGAGCAAAGCGGGTAGAAGGAGAGGCAAGCGGTGGAACATCTGAGGCAGTTGTTTTCAAAACAGCGATAACACCTTCAGCACTCCTGCTCCTGGACTCTGGGTTGTCTGCACAGACAGCGGAGAGCTCTCCTTTGGTTTTTTTTTAATCTCTTTCGCTTTTTTTGGCTAGATTTTATTTTTTAATTAGCTGAGACCAGAGGTTTTTTTTGACTGTTCTGCTATTGTTCGATCCGGGGACCCCAGGACCATCGCCCGGAGGGGGGGGGCTCCCCCCAAGTGGCACTGCAGCCGGGACGCCGGGCCCGAGCCTCGGAGAGAGACTTGAGAGAAAAACCAAAGACACACCCACGGAAGACTTTTTCTGTGTTTCCCATCTCTTTGATGAAAGCACTTTAAAGGGCAATACCCTTTCATGATCCCCCATCTGACCAGATGTCAAAGTCTGGAAACTACTACTGCAAGCACCACAGTTGCAGCTTTCCTTTCAGTGCCACTCTGCAGCAGGACACAAATGACACTGCAGTGATAGCCCAACTAGATGGCATTATCTACATGTTTTAAAATTACATTCTATACTGAAAAGGAATTATTTTGTCATACATATGGAAGAGCTCACTAAATTAATCAAATACATTGAGCCTGAGTGCCTCCACTAGTAAATAAACAAATAGATTCAAAGACTAAGAAAGGCATTTGCATAGAAGTTATTTTGCTAGCAATATAGAAAGGAATTGTAAGAAAAAGTTATGTATAGACTGAGAAGAGCATAGTGAACTTCTTTGTAAAGTGTATTAAATTCAGCCAAATCACTCTTCTACAAAAAACATCACTAAGGATCTGAGACCATATTCAGTATTTGATGTAAGTCTATAATGAAAAAAACCCTTAAATCTGCAATACAAAGTTATATGCTATGTCACAATACAATAGACAGACTATCACATATCAGCACACTCTATACCACTGTAATATAATGCTGCACATATATGCCTTGCCAAAAAGCAAGATCATTTTGTGTTTGTTTTACAGTAATGCCTGAAGAAATTTCAGTATTATACTGCATTACAGTTCACAGAAATACAAACGTAACAGTTTCTGTTCTGAAAAACATACCCCTGCAACACCATTAAAGCTGGAAGAAAAATATCAACAAATAATGAATAAATTATTATCAAGAACATCTCCTAAATTATACTACCTCTCCCACATCAACTTTGTCATGAGAACATGGAAAGCCTTTAATTTATTCATTCCTATCACCAAATTAAAACTTGCTTAATCAGAAAGCATGATTTAAACATACTGTACTCCTACCAAAACAATAATGGGTGAAAATGGCGATAGAGAGCCGGGGAAGCAACAGAGAAAGTTCAGCCATAGTCTTTAAATGTCTTGTTCCACAGGAACAAAAGACTAAACATAAAACTCATTGTAAAGTCTCATGCGGTACTTCTCCATTAGATACTCCCTTCATCTCTACCCATTTATTTCAATAGTAAAAAATTACTTTAAAATTGTCCCTACCCAGTCACGGCCTGAGTGCTGCTATTCCCAGCATGTGAAAACATAAGTTTAGATAGGAGTGTGCAGTTTAACAGCTCCTCCACAGCAGTGTGCTCATTGTGGTCTACTCTTATCCTCAAGTAAACAGAGTTATATTATGTAGAGAGATAAGCCAACAGACATTCATCACACTGCAGACTGATAATGTGACAGAGTTACTCTGGAATAAATGACCCATTTTAAATGCACATACTCTTTGCACCTTTGAGATAAAAAAAAAAAAAAGAAGTGCATTCAGTGGTAAACAGCTGGTTGCACAATAAGAGTTAACACTTCCACTAGGACATAACAGGGAAAGCAGTATTCAGACATTTACCGTCACACAGCAGAAACAACCAATTGCCACCATTCTCAAATATTATTTCATCCTTTTATCATTCCAGACATAACTACCCTTCTCAAAAGACACAATGCTATACCAGGCACTATTTTAAAGTAATTTATTTACAAAACGGCCCTTTGTTTATATTCGGCATCTCCACAAACGTTAACTTTAACCTGAACACTCCTATTTTGACATAGGTGTGAATGCAGATGTGTACGCTCCATGAAGCACCTCTCCCACAAGACATCTTCATATAGTGTCCAAAAACCTACACAACCCAGATAGAAACACGTTATTCAGCATTTGCTGGATTCACCAACAAGTTATCTAATTTAGACCTAACAATGTGAGGCTCTAGCACCCTAATTAGCATCAGTGAGTGATGCCTTAAGTTTTAACTTTTATATTTTCCAGATCAGTACTGCTTTACTGTATAACTCTAAAACTCCATAGCCTGTCAGCTACTGTCCTACCGTTTTATTCAGATGAAACAACTTCTCTCTAGGCCCTAAATTGCTGATTGACAGAAGGGAATAAAAGCAGACGCAGAGCAGCCTGATGGATGGGGGAAATGAGCACGTTTCAAGGTCAAAAGAGCAGCTCAACCTTGTATGGGAGCATCGCCTACACACAGTGAAGTTGTGAAGAGGTTCTGCACAAGTAATTTAGAAAAAACATGTCTAACTGTAAAGTTTTAAAAATTATTTTTGGTTTTGCAGTGACAACATAAAACATGCAGAGATTCTTCTGAATAACTCTCCCTTTGCATGCTCAAATAAACTAAGAAGTAGTTTTAATTTTATGTCTGGTAACTGAGCCTCATTAAGGGAAAACCCCATAACACAAACATGAAGTTTAACTTCAAAGAACAATCTTAAAATGCCTTGTGTTGCACCAGCCAATCAATATGTCTTCACAGTCCTTGAAAGATACATGTAGAAATTTTGTTGAGTGTACACTGAAGGGCTTAGGATCCTGCATGTGGCAAGTAGTTTATCTGTTTAAATTTATAAAAATATTAAATTTTGAATTTTTCTTTCACTTTTGTTGTGTAATATTGGTACCACTACTGTCAACAGCAATATCCTTACTGAATCACAATTTTGCTTTGAGTAGGAATTTTGCTGGATTTTGCCATTGTGGGGGGAGAGGGAAGCTGTTTGATTTTATGTTTATTTGCTATAAATGGATCCGTTTGTTTTGATACTCATTTTACAGGAGACACCTAAAAAGTACCTATTGTGTCATCTGCCCCCTCACCTTCCCCCCAGTTAGCCTCTGATTTTTAGTAAATTGCAAATCCCTATCACATAAAAATCAAAATTGAAGATATTGCAAAGGTGAATATGCAAAGGCTTGTAAAGTCACAGGTTCTACTCAACTGAAAAAAAAAAAGCTGATTCTAGATGGGGCCATCTGACATAGCAGATGTCCGCAGAATGAACCAGCAAGTACTTGAAGTTTTACAAGATCACCTAGTGTTAATATATATCTATATCTATATTTCATTACATATATTTATATGTATAAATAAATGCATAACCCAAACAGAGTATCTTTCCTGAAGAAACCAAAGCGGATTAGAGAAAAATTTAGACCAGAATGTGATCTTTCTAAATGCTTAGGTGTGGGACACCTCTTTTCCTTTTGAGTTTCAGAACATACTGAACCCAAATAAAGATATACCAGAGAAATGAAACAGAAACCCTTGAAAAATGTAAGTTTAGCAAGTTAAATCTTCTGGAATCTGTGATGCCAAAAGTATCAAAATCAAGTTTTCAACATCTCCCCTTGCGGTTGGTATCTTACAAATGGCCCCAGTCTTTTCATCCTTGCAAAACATAATTATATTAACTCTCTCTCCCCATTTACATCCTTTCAGAGAGAATAGCCCCTGCAGAAAGCAAAGTTGAAATAATATGTCTAAAGAGTATGGTGTCACACACATTTAACTAAATCTCATTTTTAAAAAAATTAATTATTTCTTTTATACACTTAATACACTTAATTTGTTGTTCTTTATTGGTAAGACAGATGAAGAGAATTAATTTTGTGTATTAATATTTGTATTTCTTGTGAGACACAATCTCTGGTTCCTGCTATTAAGGGGAGACAGTGGAAAATACAGACCAATTCAAGATGCAGCTGAGGGCACTAGAAGTGTAGTACACTTCAGAAACTCAGTTCCATTTAGCATGGTTATGAAGTTTGCCTCTAAAGCAGACAATATAATGGGAACCATGGCAACTGCTCAACTATGGTGAAGAGGCAAGAGCATGAACTATAAATATTCAAATTGCATGCAGCTTATAATTTTGCTTTTAAATATATGACTAATAAAGAACTATTTAACTTTATACAAAGTATGTTTTTGTGTAATTTCTACTAATGCTGAAGTCTCAAAGCTTTCAAAGGCTTCTGAGGCAGACACAACAGCCACAGCGCAATGAAGAGGTGGCAGTCAAGTTATGAAAGCCTTAACCATGAGTCATACTAAACATGTTTTATAAATTAGGTTCTTATCCTATTAACACCACACAGCACAGCTTAGGATACCCCATCGACACCTAGGTAAGAAGTCAGAGTTTCTCCACACCAGCAAAAGGCAGCAGTTCAAGATGTCCTACTCCTCCACCCTGGTCACTTGCTATATAAGCTGAAATCTTCCTCTGAATTTGAACTAACTGTACTTACCTGGCCTCTGCTAGTTCCTCAATGTTCTAGAAATAAAGAACTTCTCTAATACTAGTCTTTTGACTGCATTATTTAGAAGTTACATGACAAAACAGCCCATTACATCTCTACAACAGCTTAAATCTAAAGTATCTAAAGTAAGAGGCATCTTTCCTTTTCCACTTCCACTTGCATATTCCACCTCTTGTTTCACATCAGACTGATGGAAGATCGCTTAAAAGTTTTTCTAGGTTTAATTTTCAATGAGAAGAATGCCTTGGACTGGAGCACCAAAAATATGTACAACTTGACTGCAATAGCAATCTCTGAAAATAGGTATTAGGTTCATTGAGTAAGATATGATGTTCTCAGAATCTAACATAAAATTTTAGAATTGTGAATTTTTTGTGTTTTAAACAATTTCAGTTGTTTTAAGAAATAAAATTTAAGCAAAAATTAAGAGTATAATCATGCAGGTCAGGAAAGCACCCTGTATACTCTAGATGCTAACCATTATAAAATGTGACTCATTTTCCTTCTACAGGATGAAATGGCATATCAGCTATTTTTACAGATGGCAATTCATCTTTCAAAGGTACACAGGATTACTAGTTTAGCTTTAGAGAAAGCACATTTAGATTCCTAATTTAGGATTGCAAACAAATTAATTTGGACTGAAATGATGCGCTATTTTTCCCTGTTTAATCCCACAGAATTTTATCAAAAGACATGAAATAGAAAACTGGCACGTCTATTTCATGCTTGGTGTGAAGAACTTTCAATTCAAGAGGTAGCATCATCTTCAAATCAGAGAATCACAGAATACGCTAATTTGGAAGGGACAGGACCCACAAGGATCATGGAGTCCAACTCCCTGTCCTGCACAGGACACCCCAAGAGTCACACCATGTGCCTGAAAGCACTGTTCAAATGCTTCTTGAACTCTGTCAGGCTTGGTGCTGTGACGACTTCCCTGGGGAGCCTGTTCCAGCGCCCAACTACCCTCTGGGTAAAGAACCTTTTTTCTGATATCCAACCTAAACCTCCCCTGACACAACTTCAGGCCATTCCCTTGGGTCCTGTCACTGGTCAGCACACAGGAGAGATCAGTGCCTGCCCCTCTTCTTCCCCTCACAAGTTGTGACTGCAGTGAGGTCTCCTCCAGGCTGAACAGACCAAGTGACCTCAGCCACTTCCCACATTTCCCTTAAGGGTGTTCATTATCTTTGTTGCCCTTTTTTGGACATTCTCGAATAGTTTCTATCTTTCTTATTGTGGTGTCCAAAACTGCACACAATATTCAAGGTGAGGCCGCCCCAGTGCAGAGCAGAGAGGGACAATCCCCTCCCTTGCCCGGCTGGCGATGCTGTCCCTGATGCCCCCCATGACAGGGTTGGCCCTCCTGGCTGCCAGGGCACTGCTGACTCATGTTCAACTTGCCACTGACCAGGACTCCCAGGTCCCTTTCCATGGCACTGCTTTCTAGAACCTCACTCTCCACTCTGTCCGTACATCCAGGGTTGCATTCTGCCACTGCAGAATCCAGCACTTTCCCTTGTTGAACTCCATGTGTTTGGTGATTGCCCAGTCCTCCAAGTTGTTGTGGTCTCTCTTCAGGGCCTCCCTGCCCTCAAGGGAGTCAACAGCTACTTCCAGTTTTGTATAATCTGCAAACTTGCCCAGTACCCCTTCCAGTCCTGCATCCAAGTTGTTTATGAAGATGTTGAAGAGCACAGGGCTGAGGATGGAGCCCTGTGGAACTCCACTAGTGACACATCCCCAGTCTGATGTCACCCCATTCACTATAATCCTTTGTGTCTGACCGAAGAGCCAATTGCCCACTCATCACATGATGTGTTTATCCAGCTGTGTGCTAGACATTTAGTCCAGAGGATACTGAGAGACAGCATTGAGAGCTTTACTGAAATCCAAGAAGATTCCATCAACTGGCTTCCCTTGATCAAGTCAGTGGCTTACCTTGTCATAAAAGCGATAAGCAGGACTTTCCTCCTATAAAGTTTGCTCACTCTCTCCAACTGCCTGAAAGGAGGTTATAGACAGGTGGGAGTTGGTCTCTTCTTCCAGACAACCAATGACAGGATGAAAGGACACGGTCTTAAGCTGCACCAGGGGTGGTTTAAGCTAGACATTAGAAAAAAAAAATTACAGACAGAGCGGTTGGGCACTGGAATGGGTTGCCCAGGAAGGTGGTGGAGTCACCGTCCCTGGAGGTGTTTTAAAAAACAGACTGGATGTGGCACCCAGTGCCATGGTTTAATCGGTAAGGTGGTGTTAGGTCATAGGTTTGAACTGAAGATCTCCAAGGCCTTTACAACCCAGTTGATTCTGTGATTCTGTGATTCTGTTCCATCAGAGTACTGGCCAAAATATAAAAATGGTCTTTCCCTGGTTTTTAAAATAAAAAAAATTCAGGTTCAGTAACATTTATTATTTTTATTATTTTTTTACAAGTTCTGCTACCTAAGTAAATAAACTGACACAAATCTCCAGAACATGAAACTTGTGGAAATAATTCTCCAACGTAATGAAGTATCACCAGCAATTCTCATTATTGCTTACTGTCAGACCCGCAACAGTTCTTTTACTAAATGCTCACTTTTGGCAGGAATGGCTTACTATATATAACTTATTTTAAAGTACACTCTGTCCTAAACGGCCTTCTCCTTAAGTATACTTACACAGAGATTCTATTAGATGAACGAAACACTGTACTGATTGGACATCTACCTGTCCATTAATTAAACATACATGTTAGTGTTCCATAAAAACGCCTGCAAGATAACACTATAAAATGTCAAAGACAAGTACCTCTGAACATAGAAGTTTTGAGTCTTTTCACAATTCGTAATTCAGTACAGAATTACTAGTTAGCCTCTTCAGGTCTAACTGCATATGGTGTCTTAAAACACCATATGCAGTTAGATCTGAAGAGAAATATCACTTAATTCTTCACCTAAAAGGCCTCAGATAGTTCAACACTCAGATTCTGCTCAATACTTCAGTTCAGTTACAGATTACCAATAAAATTGAAGCAGATAACCACAATCAAACTGATTTGACCTTTAATTTGATTTACAATTCACTTAATATAAACATCATGATGTTTCTAAGTACTCTTATCTGTTATTTTTCTCTTAATACTCCTACTCCACCTTATAGATTTCCTTATGTGAACTAGCACACTCATCTTTCACTCACATTGTCACAATAATCTACAATGTAGTTCTTAAATATTATTGTAAGGATATCCACCTACTATTGTTTGATCACTAATAATCCTGATTATGCACCAGCCATATCATATTCTTAGGCAAGAGTCACTCAGTAAATCAATCCATGATATATCTCTAAATTACTTGGCTATAGCACAGGAACTTTAATGGTTGGCAGTTCAGCAGTCTTGGCTATCTCCTGCCAGTGAATGAAAATCAAACTTCTCTTAGAGGAATCTAGTATTTCATATTAAGGACTCATTACCTGTGCTCCTGAATCAATGTAAATTACTATCGTATTGCTATAGAAATCATAAAAGAAATGGCCTTATTACAAGAACCTCCTCATAATTGATGAAGCACTTATTCTTCCAAACTTAATGTTCTCTCTAATTATGCTCAAGACAATTAGGATCTACATGCACAGAGGGTTATTTTTCTGCTTGTTTGCCAAGACTGCCAGACAGTAACCCACCCTGACTTAAGGGGACATTTGGCTGCCTTTACGGAAGTGTTGTACTCGAAATCTTTCATCAAACTGGAAACTGTTCTTTGCTAACAAAGTTATACTGCTGGCACAATGAAGCTGGACTCTCTTGCTGGCACAGACAATGGATAATAGCAACACAAAATTATACCCATTTGCTAAATGTAACTTCAAAAATCATTGGCCTGCCTTCACAAAGTGATTTGGAGACCTTGATTTTAACTTATGTCACTTTTCAATGTCTTTTTTGTATTCTTCCTGCACTCTAATTGATCCTAATATGCAAACTCCTTCCCAGCCCCATCTTTGATACCAGTGTTCTGAACAAGGAAGAAAAATCACATATGGAGCAGACAGTAAACAAAACTCACAGCTTAGTTCAATACTGTAGCCTGCTGAAGTAGCCATACAGTGTTAATTTTAAAAGGCATTAATAATTTATTTTCCCAATACTTTAACTTTCACAGTACCTATTCATCATCAAGGCAGAAACAGTAAGATGAAGACATAAAACACTTTAGACACAAATCTGACTGCTTTATGCTAATGCTTCCTGCCTTGCACTCATAGATAAAAGCTTGTTTCCTATCAACTTTATTCAGTTCTCTGCCTACATGTGCTTCATCTTCCTGTTCCATTCTCCAGTGAGAGTCTGACCCTTAAGGGTGATGAACTGGCAGTAGATCAAACAGTTGGGCAAGGCTGACAAACAAGGCTTCTGCTCCTACTTAGTGTAAGGGAATGTGGCTTTCAGAGTGGGTCCTTACACATCTCTTTAATATGCTAAAGACATGATTCTGGAGAGTATTTTTCTCCAGATCAGTGTAAGGCCTATTTTTTCATAATAACTTTATGAGTGGGTAAGGTAAATTAAAAAAATTAAATAAGGCAATTGTATTCCAATTATTGTACTCAGATTTCTATACATGTCTATACCAGTATTTACACATGCACCCAAATAACGTCTGTGTGCCTACACACACACACACATATGTATATGTGGCATGCTAATAAAACAGAAGGCCTAAGATATCTTCTAGTATATTTACTCAGTCAGTTTACTGTGATGAGTACCATGTTAAGAAATTTGCAATGAGTGTCCAAGTCTGTGAAACCACCTGTACTCCACTTGCACTTTTCTAAGGATGTATAACTGATAATTAAAAGCTCTTTTGACGTGCAAGCTTACATTGCTATGGGATGTTTCAGTTATAAAAACTAAAATAATAAAATAATTACAAGCAAGACAAATTATGCTACCCTACACATAATCTTTTATACTCCTCTCTGCTTGTACAAACACAGCTTAGTTGTTGCAAGCAATTATTTACTTCCTCTACAAAGATTTGGAGAGACTACTGTGTATGTAAAGTACGTGTATGACCTTTCAGAGGAAGGTAATTGGCAAGGATGATCTCCTACTCCAACTTTATTGATCATGCAAGGAGACAGTATAATTTACAAAAGCAGTAATTAAAGGATAGTGTAAATACAAAACATGATAAAACACATTATAACAATTGCCTTATACTTAATTTGGTATCAACCCTGTCCTTATAGATAGGAAGTTAGATAGAGCTAACCTATCAGAGATGTCAGTAAAACAAGAAAATAGCAGGAGACAAGTCTTAGAAAACATGGCACAGTTTACTCAAGAGAAAAGGTATGAAACAGGGAATGTGCCTGGGGAATTCCTCAAAGGATACTCCTCTGTCCAAATGCACCTAAGACTGCATTTATAATTTATTATAAGGTTTTTTTCAAAGAAAATTGGTAATGGCAGAGGGAGAGGACACAGTACATCAATACCAAAAAAAAAAAAAAAAAAAAAAGGTTTAAAATATGAAGAACAAGAATTACACTTGCTCAATAAAATTGTTAAGATTTGGTACTATGTTAGAGACTACAAATGCCAAGACTAGAAATATTAGCATCTCCATAGCTGCAAGAGAAGAAATGCTGCACAGAGTTCCTCTAAACTATTCATGTAGTACACTCACAGCACCAAAAGTATGTCACAAGGTGATTTCAAACCGGAGCATGATAAAGATTTAAAATTGCCCTTAATTCTAATGAGTTCTGTTCAAGGAGGACTGAATTAAAAATAAGAACATTACAAGGAAATAGCTTGCTTTGCAAAGTAAGAGAGGAAAGGAAAAGACGACAATTGCTCAAACATGACTCAAGTTGAGGGGACATGTGAGAGGCAAGATCTAGTCAATCTGAAGGCAGCTATTCATCAGAAGAAGTGATACAAAAAAGCAAAATTAAGCAGCCAGAATTAAGCCTATACCTAAATAAATATATCAAAACTGTTTAATGCATAAGTAGCAGCAATACAAAAGACCCATTGACTAGAAAGTTGTCTTCTATTCAGTGTTCCTAGCTATTCAAATACAAACACTTCTGTAACTGTCAACTTCCTTGCAGTGTTTATAATCCCTGCCAGGAACATAACTGCCTCTAGTACAACAGAAATCTCTCACCAGTTCCACTAAATGTCTGTGAGCTGGGCAGAGCACTGCGCACCACTGAGGACTTCAACGGATTTCTTGAAGCTTTTATTCTAAGAAAAATAGTTTTCAAAGTTTTCTTCAGTTTAACCTCGTATGAACAAGAACCAATTTCAAATGAACAAATACATATTTCTACTTTCACCTTCTTCTCTGATCTAAATACAGTCACAGTCCAATATTTTTCAAAAGTTATTATTTAACTTGAAGAAGCAACATCTGTTAATAGACAGGGGGTTCATTTTTGGACACGAGACACTTCATAGTAACATCTTAATGAACCAGTATGTGAGAACATTGAATAGATGTTAACAGTAGGCAACACTGAATACACCATTAGTTAAAAAGAACAAAACATCACACAGATGCACAGAACAGTTGGAAAATATTCCCCATGGATTATAAATCAAGTATAATTCAACAGTCTTTATTTTGAACTTAAAGAATAAAAATAGAGATAAAATTTAAATACATACTAATGGACGCTAGACTGAGAAAATAAAAGAGAAACTCCAAGCTTTACTCCAGGATTTTTCAAGTATTTCTTAATCATGAATATTTAAATTTAGTTAATAAAATATCATAGAATGGTTTGGCTTGGAAGGGATCTTAAAGATCCTTTGGTTTCAGCCCCCAATTTTTTTTTTAATATAGTTTAAGAACTGAAACTAGAAATTAAATCTACAGAGAGCAAACCAAAAACTTGCCAAGTAATATAGTGACCATATAATTGTCATTGTAGTTTCTAAATATAAAGCTTCATCTTTTATTTCACTTAATAACTTACCTTACACAAACACTCAATCTTCTCTTTCAGTTGCAATGCTGACAGGCTGGCAAACAGAATGCACCTGTAGTGCATTTGTCAGTTACTTGTTGACAAAAGCCTCTGCACTGTTCTGTCCACACTGGTTCTCAAGCATTTCTCCAATGTTTTCCCAGAACCTGGATGCAGTTTTTGTACAGATCCTATGTCACATCACACACACTTCTGACATGATGATAACAAGAACTCTTCTCATGTGTAGATATAACACCTGAAACACCATTTGCTAATTCTGTACATGCTACTGGTGATCTCTGAAAAGAAACCAGCTGTCCTGGATCCCTCCTCCCTCCAGGAACTGCATCCCATGGGATGAATCAGTTCATGTTGATCCCTAACCTAACCAACAGGTCCCTAAACATGAAAAAGGATTTGATCTTCATGAAAGCAGACCAGATCCTTCTTCAATACCTCACTTTGTTATTTTCCTCCCATGAACTCAGATTCTTTTTTACCTTACCACTTCTCACCTTTATTTCACCATCTATCATTCTTCTCAAAAGAAGAGATACTTTGAAAAAGTATGTAATTATTCTGCCACCTTCTCTCAAGCTGCATGACAAAAAGTCTTAGTCTTCCTGCGTTCCCAGCAAGAGATGATCAACTTTATTCTCCCTTCCTTACCAATCTTCACTAACTCAGTGAAAATTTTACTATCTTTCAGATCTTGTCCAGATTTAACCTAGACACTGATTCCAGAACCCCCTTGGGTGGAACAGGAAGAAGTGACACAAAGTGGCTTATCAAGTGGAGATACAAATAATGGCAGAAGATTCTTCTTGTATAAACTTATGTCAAAGCACTGTCCAGAGAAGTCAAAGATAATAAAAATAATGAAGAAAATTTTGCAAAACAGCAAATTTTCCTGTACCATCAAAGTCTCACCTCGTTCAACAACAAAGGGAGCTTATTCCTTAGAACTTCTCTTTGGAAGTTTTGTATCATAGTAATTCAAACTCTTCAATTTTCAACTCCTGTTTTTTTTCTGGGAAAATTAAGACTCATTCACTGAACGTTATTATTTACAAATGTCTATTTACAGATTAAACCATCCTCACTAAGAAAAGAGGACACAAAAACTCTGAATTAAAAGAACATCTTTCAAGAAAAGGCTGAGAGAGTTGGGCCTCTTAAGACTTGAGAAAACATGACTGAGAGGGGACCTCATCAAAGCCTCCGAATGAAGGGAGGGTGTGAGATAACATTTCCAGGTTCGTCTTGGTGGTGCCAAGAAATAGGACAAGAGGCAAAGGGCAGAAACTGATGCACAGGAAGTTCCACCTGGACATGAGGAAGAACTTCTTTATTGTGCGGGTGACTGAGGACTGGAACAGACTGCCAGGTGACCCCACCATGGTCCCTTCCAACCATGCTGTGATTCTGTGGTGTGTGACATGTTGTGCAACTTGAACATAAAATCTCTGAATATTTCTGACTGCATAGAATACAATACTACAAAACACTAAGTGTAAAAATCTTTGCTAACTTGAAAGGCTAGAAATAAATTCAGACAAATTTTTAACAAGACAGAATATGGAAGTAAATTTCTAAGTAATTTAAAGACTAATTATCAAAAATCTGGTTACTTAAATGATTGCAACAGGTACTTAAAAGGCACAATTTAGTATATATTTTCCTCCTCTTCTCAGTCATAAGCAGAAATATCTGTAGGCACTCATACATATAGATATACACACATTTTAAATATTCACAGTACATCTGCTTACGGCATATGAATATGCATAATGAAATTACAGGGATGCTGACAGTTGTGTAAATGAAATAGCTTCTCAAAGATATGAAAGCAGATAGCATGCAGAGGTATAAATACACTGATATTTTTATTCTTTCATTGGAGCTGCTGGCTACTGAGCCTTCATCACTTCTCCGTACAAGACAAAGCCTTAGCTCTTCAAGATAATAAATGCATATGAGAACAACCATTACAAGTTTCCATTGCTAGGATATTTTGGAGAGAAAAGGGGAAATTCCCCAACACACACCATAATTTTTCCTTCCAAGGATATTGTGGAGATGAAAGGGGAAATTCCCCAAAACCCAAACTGTAGCTTCACATAGTCAGATTAATTTCCTGTAAGATATTAAAGCCCCTAAAAAAACAAACCAAACCAAACAAAACAAAACAGAACAACAACAACAAACCAAAAAAACACAGTAAATCCAAAATAAGGTCAGAGGGCTGGAGCACCTCTCCTATGAAGACAAGCTGAGAAAGCTGGAATTGCTCAGCCTGGAGAAGAGAAGGCTCCAGGAAGACCTTACAGCAGCCTTCCATTACCCAAATGGTGCATACAAGAGAGCAGGAAAGGGACATCTTACAAGGGCATGAAGTTACTGGAGAGGGGAGAATGGCTTTAAACTGAAAGGGGTCAAGTTTAGATTAGATATTAGGAAGAAATGCTTTACTGTGAGGGTGATGAGGCACTGGAGCAGGTTACCCAGAGAAGCTGTGGCTGCGCCATCCCTTGGAAGTGTTCAAGGCCTGGTCAGGTGGGGTGTTGAACAGCCTGGCGTATGGGAAGGTGTCCCCCTCTGTGGTAGAGGAGGCTGGAACTAAATGATCTTTAAGGTCCCTTCTAACTCAAACCATTCTATGATTCTATGGTAAATAAAGTTCAATACATTTTAGGCTGCAATTGTAATAGCAAAGAGAAATAGTTTGCCTGACAAACCACATTTAGTCTGATAAATGTAATGGATACAATTAAACAACCCATATGCTTTCTTATATTCTTAGNTTATATACTTAGCATTGATATCTTTCTTGAATATATCAGTTTTCTGAAGAAGTATTTTTAACTACGCATGACTCCAGAATAATTTAATTAAACCTTACATGTATACTGCTTCAAAACCTTTAACACATAAACTATAATTGGAATAAAATTTTAATAGTAATAGTTCCACACCATAACAATGAAAAGTGTATTTGTCTTTACACTGATTTTCTCTGCAAAAAACATAGAAAGTAACAGATACAGTAACTCCCATACTTGCATAACTGACTTAGAAGAAGTTCCTGGATCAGTTCTGAACAGAAATTAATGAAGTTAGTTTTGCCAAAAAATGTATTAGGTTCTATAATTACTCCTTCATGTCATGGCTATTGAGCTGGTAATGAATTGATGCACCATCTTCTCAAATTCTGGGCTTGTTATGAAATTAATGCATGTGAGAACAGTCTCTACTCCTGAAGCTGGAGTGTTGTATTACTCAATTACAGAAACACTAGTTCTGAATA
>WEKY01036600.1:2540-114967 GCA_013390045.1 Picathartes gymnocephalus
GAAAGTTTGGGTTCCCAATGCTCAGTTTCTGTTTAAATTTTGCCTACTGCAATTGTTCATGCTAGAGATGATCCCTGACTTATTGACTTAATGAACTACTTGTGTTTATTTTGTTGTTTGCACATTGAATCTACTGTTGCTTTTCAAAGTTATTTATTGATTAGCTTGAACTGTAAACATGCTTTTAAATTTACCCTTTAAGAATAATAATATGTACTTTTACACTCCTTTCTTGCCTTCACTGTTTTTCTCCACCTCTATATTAATCTTTTCAAAATTATGAAATTTGTTTCAGGTTTTACAACTTACTGTGAATCCCTTGAGCTGAATACATCATCATTTGTGAAAGGCAATGTTTGTGATATTTCTTATCTTTTCTTGTTACATGACATTGATTTTATTTGTCTTATATTAATCTACACAGAATAGTAATTGTGATGAGATAATGTGTCAATTTCCTACGAAAAGACAGCAGAATAATTAACTATATCAAGGCTGTGTGAGTGAGGTTGTCTCCCACCTTGACAATAGTGGGTTTCTGTAGCTCAGAATGAGATTGTAAACTTCTGAGAACTACAGCAAGATTAGTATTGCAGGGATTTAAAGTGTTGGGGTTTTATTTAATCCTAATGCCTTAAGACGATAACAAGAAGATTTCTGTGACTATAATCAGTGTTGATGACTAACAGTATGGTCAGTGGATGAGCAGATAGTCACAGAGGAATTAAATGGCTTATCCAGACCTTTAAAAATGTACCTTTGATGCCTATGCTTATCATCGTCATGGAAAATATGTTCAAAAGAAAAAAAACATAAAACAGGACTAATTGCCTTGCACCATCACCATCTGACTTTGCAACTATCACAGTATTAAAGTCATTGGGGGAAAAAACCCTTAAATTATGAAATTATTCTAAACATATTTAGATTCAATTTTTTAAGTTGTGTTGTCTTGCATAAAAGATATACGTTTCTTCTCACACTATTGCTGTCTTTGGGAAGGTTCATTGAGGAGCATCATATTTGACTTTTATGAAGACATAATGTTTTACATGGTAGACCTGAACAGATAGCAGTTTATTTGTGCCAAATAGTGATATAGAAGGATCAAAGATATTTGGGCAGAACATTTTTTGTGTTTAGAAACTGGTTCCTTTTCTGGCCAGAAGCATGAGTTCTCAGCTGCTATTCATTTATGAAAATTTGAAAATACTTATGAAATTGCAGATTTTTGCACATTTTTCACTGGAAAAATTACGTTTCTCTACCACATCTTCCAGATTAATTACCCACAGAGTAGGGTGGGTTGACACAGGGTTGTTATTCCTTTTACCATCTTTCAGCTCACCATTTGGTAAAATGAAAGTGTCCTAACAGTTCTGTGCTGTCCACAACATCAGAAGATGATATATGATACCTCAAAGCCTAGGCCAAGAAACAGATTGTGAAAAAGTTATATTTTCATGCATCTGCACTTCAAATGTGCCAGAGAAGTATACTTACCTCAGCACAGTTTGCTAGTCATTTCTGCCTGAAAGTCTTATTCACAAGTAGGTCTCTCTCAGGGGCCAAGATGAAGGAAGATGAGGGCCTTTTTGAGTATTCAAAATCTGTAACAGCAACAGCAAAATGGTTCGTGATCAACGCAGCACTTTGAGTGGCTTCACATGAGTTATGTACATACACCTGTACAGTCCAAGGTGCTGGCATCCTCAGCTGTTAGGAATTCATGACGACAAAAATCTCCCAATTTTTCAACACTTTGAGAAAAGTTTTTCAAGCACGAAATTGTAACTAAGTTTATAAACAGCAGCTTATAAAAAAATGCTTTATTTTCTTTCCATCCACCTATAAAGATGCTGGGGAATGACTGAAGAGTTGGTTACAGCCAGGACAAACTGAAAAGTTACATAAATCAACACTTACATTTACAGCTTTATTTTAACTTTAATGGGATTTCTGATCTAACTCTTAGGTCTTCCTTTCTATAATTTTTTTGATCCCTTTTTTATGGAACTGATGATAATCTATAGATTGATGACTATAAAGTATTTTTATATTCTGTTGTGCTCACCGCAACAATTTGAATATTGTGTCTTCTGAGAGGAAGAAAAAATTTGTGACTGGTTAATAGTCAAACTGTACTGAAATCCACTTCTTTGGAATTAAAACAAATCAAATAGTCATTTTGTGGAATCTCTGCAATAGCTGTAATAAGCAAAGCACACAAAAAATTAGGGAAATAATTTTAGCATTGTTTATAAGTTCTTCATGCTGAACTAGTCTTTGTTCTTTTTTACTGAGCTCTTTCAAAAAAGATTGATGAAATTTCTTAGCAATATACATTGCTCTGTGGTCTTTCAGTACTCTTGCAGTTGTAGCAAGTTTCTACATGCTGCCACGAAGTAATGTGATGTAATTTTTACCGAATTTTCTCTGAATTAAACAAGACCACATTTGTATAAAACAAATACATACTTCCCCTACCTCAGCAAGCTTCTTTTTGTATTGTAAACAGGTGGCAGTATAGGGAGAAAGAAAGCGAAAATCATTAATAATCGAAAAAGGAATATTTGCAGAAATTATTAAATTCAGTGCTGTGAAATGAACCAAATGAGTGTCTTGCTCTTTTCAGATGACTCTGCTACAAGAGCTTCAGCTGAAGTGTGCAAACCTCACACCCTGCTCACTGATGCCACAACTATTACGGTACGAATGGCTTGCCCTACTCTAAAACCCTTGTAAGCCATTCCCAGTGCCCTGATAAGCTCAGCTCTGTTTGCTACTAAATTCATAAATTCCCATTGATTTTACCGCCAGTAAAACATTTTGAGAGCTCTGCCTCAGCATCAGCTTTCTGAGATATGTCTTCAATGGTCTTTTTCCCTGGTAAGTTCTTATTTGCAGCTGACAGAATGGTGATGTTTTGCTATCCCTTGAGTAGCAATTTCTTCAGATGTTATTGACTTTTAAGTTCACTGCAAATAACTCAGCTTTGAAAGCAAGAGTGGGTTTGGGTATTTTTTACTTTTTTTTTCTTTCTTTTTCGTATTACTTCAACCCATGGAATTTTAGTGGAATTCAGCAATTCCAGTGAAGGCAAGACCCCTTAGAAGACATAAATCCATAGTCCCCAGTACAATGCCTGTTTCAGACCTCATCACTGCAGGAATTAAAATCGTAGTTTGGTTTCTGGAGTGTCACCATACCTCTTCTAGGAATTCAGCTGGGTTAACTTAATCCCTCTTATTTTCTCATCTAATATCAGGGTGTTCTATTGATTAAAATGTAGTAACATACTGCATTTTATGTATCAATGAAGTAAGCATTTAGAAAAATTCCAGACATATTTCCTGTGTATAATTAGTGACTTTATCTCTGCCCTATTTTGAAATATAGCTCAATATTCTGTTGAGACGTTTTAAGACAGTTAACTTCTCATTGGTACTTTTGGTTTTCTTGTCTTGCTATAATGGGGAATGAGCTAATGTATGTTTGCTAATTTTAAAATTTTTTTAGGATGCCTTTATATGTTTACTAGCACTGCAGTTGGAGTTCTAATATATTCTTATCTATGAAGCACTTACTATTTTTTAAGAACAGTGGGGATGTTAAAGCTTATAATTATTAGTGAGTTTGGTTGTTAAAATTTATGACATATCTAGAGTAGTAACTAAACAAAGCTAAAAGAGTTAATTGTATAGCTGTATAGCATTTTAGGATTATGTCATTAGTTACATTCTTGGCCTTTAAAAATCAATCACTACTGTATATACCGTATCTACTATATTACTATATATTACACACACATTTGTGTTCAACTGAACAGCCCAAGTTTCTAATCCTTTAACAGGCAGCTGAGCATAGCTTAGACTGATTTTTGTCTGAACTTTTTGTACTTTAAGGGAAGGTATTTTTCATATCCCAGGCACATTGTGCCACAATCACACATCACTTAATAAGTGTGGAGATGATAGGATAAGTTACACGAGAAAAAGCTGTAACAGGTTGGGCTAGGAGCAAAGAGAAAAGGCAAGGTACACTTCTGAATATCTTTTCAGCCTCCTGGGACTAGCAGCGAAGAATTTCTTGTGAGTTCTGTGTACTTAGAGATATTAATCATTTTTTTCATGTTCTTTTCCTTCAAGTCTTTTTTCCATCCCCCGAAATGATTCCCTACTTTGCGTTATACTAACTTCACATGTGATAGCCACAAAAATACATCAAAAGACCTTTCACTTGTCTTAACGCTGTTCCATTTTCAAAAATCAATCAAGGAGAATGTCAATCATCCACATGTATGTAATCTGCTCTGTAAATATGATCAGCTCTGCACTATTAGGGCTTTAGTCACTCATGACACTGCATGTTTACGCTGACATTTCTGTGTGTTATATATAAGATGATGTAACTGTCTTTCCTTGTATGTACCGAAAAAATTAATTTTTATGGGAAGGGGTTTTGACACATTTTATCAAAGTCAATAACATGAAAATCATAGTTTGGTTAAGTTTCAGTTAAGAGAAAGTCAAGATTTATACATGCAAAATCAACTGTTTGTTATTTTAGAAAAATATAATTAATAGGAAATGGTTGATATTTTAGGCAAAATTATGCACAAGTAGAGGCAAAAGCATTAGAACCGGTTCCAAGAACAGGCAATAAAAAAAAATCCTTTGCATATATGATAATTTCTACGATCTTCGAAGGCAATCCTGTAGTTACAACTGATTATTACTTTAGGCAGCTGGAATAGAACATGGAGCAGCACGTCAGGAAAACAATTTGGTAGAGAACGTCACTAACAGCATCTGCACCTGTCCGAAGTTCATAATTAGACTATTGGTTTTAATACTTAACATATCTAATCAGTTAATTTATATTGGCATAAATAATGATTTTACTGTTGCTTAACAACTAAATAGCTAAGGTGCTGAATATTTAAACACACATTTGGAATGCCAGTACTTTTCTGTAGAAACTGAAGTTTGTTTCTGTCTGTGTGCATTTTGCTTTTACAGACTCTCCATCACATTTACAAGTCTACATTTCCTAGATTAGAACTAAAAGGATGTTCAGGTGGATATTCTCTGACATTATACTGTAAAGCAGAAGTAACCTGAGGGTCACACTCAAGTCTGGATGGGCTGCGTTTACACACCATACACATGACTCAGGATCTTCCTTCTCTGTGGTTATCCACTAAATATTCTCAGCTGGAAAGTCTCAGATATGGACTGAGGTTCAAGGAGCACATAAAATAATTAGATGTCTAGGATGTCTCTGAAAGAAATATGAATTGGAGGAGTTAGTTGCTGCTCATCTTGCAAGGCCATCAGTTTTACCATCATTAGTGCTGTGAGTGTTTGAACTGATGATCTTAGGTCTTTTGTTACAGCTCCCTAAGGGATTATGTTGAAAAAATAGTTGGAATATTTCATATGACTCAACTCTCACTGTCAGGAAAAAAGGTGGAAGAGTAGAACTTGCTTTATGCATTGTTTATATTTAAATTAGTATCAACAATTTTGTTTGTTTGTTTATTTCTTTTTGTTTGTTTTGGGTTTTGTTTTTTGCCGTTTGGTTTGGTTTGATTTGGGGTTTTTTGTTTCTTTTTTTACAAAACAAAGTTTAATTTAAATACCAGTTTAATTGAACCTGAAGTGCTTAGTATGAAACAATCTGGGTTTGACTTCACCGGGAAAGGTCTGTTGAAGATACTAAGAAGTATTAGGTTTTTTTTAAGGCAGTTAGGAAAGCTGGCTATGTCAGTCATCTTTAATATTAATTATTTATGAGTACTTGTCTTCAATAAAATATAGCTATCTGTTCTGAAATACACCTCTTTTCAGTGTTATCCAACATAGGTTTCTTACCAGAGAGCATTCATTTAAAGAATACTCATGAGATTATTAGAAGCATTTATTCTACTAGAGGACAAAAACCCATTCTTAATAATTCCTATTTTTAATCAAAATAGCTCATGCCAGATCAACCTTTAGCTGAAGTACTAACCATTCTTTCTTCTTCCAGTTATGCTCTGGGATACAAACTGGCAACATAATTAAACTTATTTAATCTGTAATATGGCAGGAAGTAACAAGACCTGAAAAAAAAGTCACCTACTGTCCCAAAATACTTTTCCATCTTTGACACAAGTGAGTTAAATTAGTTAGTTTAGTGATGCTAATCCATAAATTATCATAAAAATTATTGTTCAGTTACAGCTGTGCGTTATTCCTTACACAAATATACCTATTAAGTGGGAGCACATCCACTTTCTAGATACTCACAAGCCAAACACACTATTATTTTGGCTTTATTGTCAAGACTCCCGTTCAACTTGATGAGAAAAATCTTTTCCATTTTCCACTGGCCACAGTCTTCCCCTGGCTCACTGGTAATAGGTATGGCATTATGCCAAGGAAATTTTCAAGTTAAATGTGATTCCCATGTTCCATTGAAGGAAGTTCCATTTCACAAAGAGAAGTTCCTGAGTTTTTCTCCCTCTAGAAATTACTCAGCCCAAGAACAGGTCAACCCCCAAATTTCTACACTGGCAAATAATAGCTAAAATAGTATGACTTTTTTTTCTACATATACTTCTAACTTTAAGGGAAGTAACTTAAAGTGAGGATTTAAAGATCGGTCCCCTAATACCAGTAAAAATAAAGCCTTTTCTTTTAAAAAAAAGAATAAAATAAAGCCTTTTTTTTTTACTTTTTCTGGCAGTTAAAATAGTGAGCTTCATGTGCTTAATTTCCAGAGTGCTGGAATAGTTCCTTCTAAGAGGCATCTGCTAAAACATTTTCTATCAAGAAGAAAGGAAAACCTCTGCTCCAGCCAATTATTTCCCATCCTTCTTATTTTGATCATCTCCAGCATCATATGGAAACCATCACTCTTAGAAAGTTAAAATCATATTTGTACCAGACAAACTGACTCCAAATATGGATTTTATTTTTGGACACCACTACGTTTGACATGATCACTATAATAAGCCGTTTCTTATATTTAAATTGCAAACAATTCTGTGGTAATTAGAATACAACATATTCTCCATCGTATGTCTGCCTGACTTGGGTAGTTTTCAGGATAACAATTGTCCAAAAAACTCTGGTGCAGTGTGAAAAAGTCACAGAGATGGAAAGTTTTAGTTTATTTTAGTGTATTTCTAACTTCTATTTCACTAAAGCACAGGGCAACAGAAATTTAAAAAAATGTTAAATGACTAGTAACAAGGGCATAAAACTCATTTAAACTCCTGGTGTGGCAATGTACACAAAGTTATGGTAACATCAATCATACAGGAAAGAAATAAGGTCTTTTTAGAAAACCCTAAATTATCTCATGGAGCATTTACTGCTTAGAGCATGAAACAATGGAAATGAAAACCTTTAAGAGTCTGCCTATTAAATATACCAGTAAAACAAGAACTTGAATATGAAAGTTTGGGTAATTTCACATTTATATCTGTGAAAGGTTGATTTGTCCCAAGGTAATAGAATTAAGTTTGCAGCTATCCTAGATTGGTAACAGCATTTCACTCTTTGTTTTTCTTTCACATGTATTCCAAGATTTATTTTTTCTTTTCTACTGGAAGAGATAGAAACCTGTAGGGTACTAAGTCACCTGAAGTATTCTGGGTTTTAACTCAGAATCTATGACAGACTCATTTTCTGACTTTGGTGAACATGAAGTTAATATTTCAGACAGTTCAAATATTACCAAAAAAAATTACCGTCCAAAGAATGATCTTACTGAACATCAAATGCTCAGCTGGAATGTCATTTCTCTGTTAATCAATTAAATACAAACAGAAAAATCATCTGGGCTCAAACAGCTCAGATCTGGATCAATCAACAGCAGAAAAACTATGTTAGTATACAGCTTTCTGAAATGGGAATGGGGGTTGAGATAAAATATTCTGAAGGGAATTACTAAAAAGCAAATATTTTTAAAATATAGCAATAAGAATAGTAGGCTAATTGCTTCTTAAATATTTGAATTTTTTTTCCTCATTTAAAATTCAGTTACATGACTTATAGGGAAATATTACAGTGAAACACTTCATGACTTTAAGCAGAAATTGAATACAGACTAAATAAAACTGCTGGTTTTGTTTACCAAAAGACATTTAAGATCTGCAGAGTTTGAAGTGTTGGGATTAAATAGTGCAATATATGTGGGAAATAGAAGATCTTAGTGAAACGTAAAAAGGCAAATGTCTCTGAGAAGATCACTAAAATATCCAAATTTAATTTTTTACTTGAAAGACTAGGGAAGAGATACTAGATAAATTTTCCTGATTAAATGGCTGTTAGCATAGGTTTCTTGTTTCCTAACTGCGTTACATGAAAGGAAAAAATGGTAATGGCCAGGTCAAGGAAACAGCTATAAACCCCTCCTGCCCAGTTATTTACTCTGAATAATTTTAGTAGTGTTGATGAGAATGATTAGAAATGGAAGTATTTACTGAATTACTGTGCTTTTTGAGCAAACTAGTGTAAGCCTAACGTGTTGCTTTACTAGTGCTTAGCAAGGCCATGATTCTGGTGGTGTTTATAATAGCTTTGTCAACCTGAAGGATACAAAGGCTGAAAAGTCCCTGAAACATCAGACAGAAGGAAGGGACAGGGAAATTAGTTAGGTTGGTAGGCTCTCAGGAGGTAGTCTTTTTACAGTATATGATGTATTTTATGTCCTAGCAGTGTTCTCCGTCTCTTTGTTCAATGTACATACACTTGAGTAGAGAACTTTTTAAGGCATTTCTTAGATGTATATGTAATTGAGAGGGAGGTTTATTTTGCAGATGGTTTGCAGGAGAGCTTAAGGATAGTTTAACTACATTAATACTTAAGATTTATTTCCTATATTACTCTAGTCTCCAGGCAAGAAAAATCAATAAGGTTTGAAGCCTTGTTAGGACATTGGAGGAAAATAGTCCTGCCTACCTTTTCCCATCACAAACAACAATACTCTGTTTTGAACTTACTCTTGCTGCCCACGTTTCTTACTCCTAATTAGGACATGTAGAGTGTCTGACAATTTCTTACAGGAGGAAGAAAATTTCCATAATGGACAGGCCAGACTTCGTCTTGTTATCACTCAGAAGAAACCCAGTAGCATGTTTTTTAGAAGTGGATGTTTTAGTTATCTAACTCACACCAGTGCTTCAACTGTAAAGTTAAAATGGGAATGGCGTTACTTCTAGCTGCTGGAACTATAATGACTTCATCTGAAAACATGAAATATAGAACCCCAGTTAAGTTTTGAAAGTGAACTTGTTGAAATTTTTGGATTTGTATTCATTTCACACAAAACAAAATTTAAAGCTAAAAACTAGAATAAAATAATGATGAAGGAAAGGAAGGAAACAATCTAAATAAGATATATTTATTTTATTTCATTTCAACATCAGAAACATTAGTTATTCTCTCATGTCCTGACACCAGAATATAGGTTCAAGCTTTCCCACTTCACAGAAGAACAATGGTCATAGAATGGGATCTTTGTATCTAAGAATACATAAAGCTGAAAAGGCAATTCAGAAATAGAATTCAGAGTCACATGCTACAACCACCACACAGAAAGGGGAATATATGCAAACATTTCTGCAGAGAAGAGCTTCAAACAAACTTTGTTGAGAATACAAATACAAATAAATTAGAAACAGAAACAGGCATTCACATGACTGAATGGGCCACATTATTGATTCCTGAGACCCTAGAGCCTCTGATTTTAGAGCACATTTGCAAAAGGCTTTTCTTAAAATTGGGTATCCATGAAAATTGGCATAGTTTTGAAAGAACCCACAGGCATAAATCCAAGTACATTCTACATTGCTATCTTTTCATGTTTTGTCTCTCAATTCAGTTCAAATTAAACTTAATTTAAATTTAAAACTTTATTGTAGCTTTTGTCAGTGCTCAGATGTACCAGCTAAATTATGCCAAATGTTTTCTAATGATAATTTTGCTCTCTTCTTATACAGTGAACTACTACACGTTGATCCTAACTGTAACAATTGCAGTGCCCAAGTGTTATTTTGATATCAAATTGCTGAATTTTGCGGTCCTGAAGTACAAAAAGTACTGTGATGACTCCTAATTGCAACTTTGAATTTCATCTAATGCAAGAATGAAAATAGCAGGTTTGCCATAATACACTGAATTAATAAGCTTATTTTACACATTTGTGTATTTCTGATTTACACTGCTAGAATTTGTTCATGGTTATCTAATTAATTTCAAACATAAAGTTAACATTTTTGTCAAACTATGTTGACTTAATTTTCAACTTGTTTTTAAGACAGAAGTAGATGAACCTAAAGCTGTTCACTGTTATGCTTCAGTAACTGTATACTGACACATTTCAGCAAATAGTTCAGACATTTTCTTTTTTATGCAGGTGACAAGTAGATCTGTGTTCAGCTCATGCATGTCTTTGTTTAAAAGGAGTAGAGGTTTCATAGAACAGAAAATACCTAAATAGAATTAGTCCTATCAGATATTAACAAAGAAAAAACATAGTTGAAAAATTAGTTTGGCTTTCACCTTCCAATTTTCCATTTCTGTGCACATTTTATGATTTAATTTGACAAAATATGACTTTTAATTCATTTTAACCTTCAATTTGTTTATAGAAAAATTTCCAAGACAGAAATTTGTTCTGGCAGACTAATATTAAATAATGTTCCAACAATGGGGTTTTTTTAGTAGTGTCATTATATCAGATGGTCAAGTTCAGATTATACATGTCTATTAACTAATTAAAGTACCCTGGAAAATATATTCTGTCATTGAGTAAATGTAATTGTGTGCCAAAATTTCAAATATCAGATTCTGAAATAAATACAAACGCTTGTTGTAGTAAAACAATTTTGTGTTTGCAGCTAACAGTCAGTCCTATAGCAGGCTCTGAAACCTCATTAAAACAGACACCCTTAAATGCTGTAGGAGAGATTGAGACCACAATTACAGCACTACATGTCTGACATAACTCTATTGTCTTCTACTGGATTTTTTCCAAGGAGACCGACATCAGAGTCAGGCTGGCTGGTTTTCTATGATAGTCTGGCAGTGTTAATCCCCCCTGATATTTACTTCTGGCTCCTGCAGTACTTCAGAAATTCTTACAGTGTCTTTAGGAGGGTAATAAATGCAGGGGCTTGACCTGTTCTCAAGTTTTGTAGAAGCTGGTACACTACGGGAAACAGAGTTGTCTGGTGTTTTCTTGCTATAGAATATAGCTGTGTTTCTCAGATAAGTACTGAAGAATGATACATTTATTTTTAGTGTGCTCTGAAAATTCATTCATCTGCTGATGACAATCCATGATAACCTGTTAGCTGAATAGTGATGAGCAATGATGATAGATATTTTCCCATAAGACTCAATCTGCTGAAAATAATTTGAATTTGTCTTAATTCATGTCTCCTTTTCCATCTCATTTCAAAATGGAAAATATTCCTTTGAACAAGATGCACTCTTTCTTACAGAATTTTATTAATTTAACTTAACAGCTCATCTGAGAATGTGATTTGATGTCAGTTGCAGTAGTTAAGGTATATTCTGTGGCATTTTACAAGCTATTTAACAATGTGGTTGAAAAAATCTTAATCAATTAGTTTACTCAATTAATTTCTGATTAGTAGCCAGGGACCCTATCAATTGTATTAAACTGTATTCCAATTCACTAGAGAATACTCACTTTATGAGTTAATTTGAGTTCAACGTTCATATTTCCTGACACTTTTCATGGATTTTTTACAATGGATTTCTGTGTTTGTGCTGTTTGCTGTTTGTTCATGGACTGAATCTGAAAAAGGTGATAGAAATGAATATTACAATTCAAAATAGGAATTGAGATGCAGGATTGTCTACCATGCCATACACGAATATTAAGATAAATGTGTCCTAGACAGATAAATAAAAGAAAAAGAAATATAAGAAACAAATTGTGCAGGGAAAGTATTAAGACACAGTGAATGCTTATGTTACATGGAAAAGCCTAATCAATGTTATACAGATTTGAAAATATAAGTATGTCCATCTAAATGGAATGTTCTCAGGACTGTGATTAGAACTATGCTCTGAAAGCAGCAAAACCACATTCTTTGAAAAACTTCTGAGATTAGTACATTGAGATCAGCACTGTGCCAGAATGCACATTCCCTCTACGCAGGGAAGAGCAGGCATCTGAAAGGACTGCATTGAACAGATAAGTGTAAGCTGCTTAACAGGGTTTGAGCAATCTTGAATCATGTCCTTAGAATCCTTTTAACAAATTATTCTTCAATGTAAAATATGTAAGCAGTCTCTGTAGTTGTCCATCCCTTATGCTGCTGAGCTGTTAACTGTTCTTTAGGAGATGAGTTGAATCTGTTTAAAAAGAAGACAACAAATGTAAATTTCTTACTCCAAAATATTCTAACACCTACTTTTTTGTATCTACTCATAAAAGGATATTAGTGTGCTCTAACATCAGAGACTGGAATGCAGAGCCACTGGAATAGTATAAATAGAGTTTTACAAAGAGGAAATAAAATATTATATTGATAATTCTTTTACTCCCCAAAAATCTAAATCATCAGTTACAAAAGTTGAGAATCACTGTTTTGACAACTAAACTACTATATAGAAAGAAATAAGATCTCCCTCATGTTTTAGCATATAAAGAGTATTGCACAAATATGGTTAAACAAACCAGAGTTACTTAGCTAACATATGATTTTTGAACTAGCAATTGTCTGTATCCATGCAGGTGGATGTTCCCAGAATGGAGTGAAGGATTCTGGGTTCTGTGTGCAGAAAGTAAGTTTGAATTAATTGTTCTACATTTCTGAACTTGTCAGTATGTGTTAAACATCTTTGGAGCATGCCCCACCTCACAGGGGACTTATGTTCCTATTTTTCTAGTCTCTCTTTCACTTGGTTAGGACTATTCTGTACATGCATAAATACTGAATTGCCAGCACAGGGGAGTTCAGTGGACAGGGAGGGAATTACCTAACTAGCTCAGGCATGCCCCAGAGGAGGCAATTTGCATTGGTTAAATATCAAAAAAGAGATATAAAGTCTGTCCAAGTCTTCTGGTTCCAGACACCATGCTGACATTTCACTGAGATATGTGCTGTTTCCAGTGATGGAACCACACGCTGCACCTTGGAATCCTAATTCTTTACACTGCTGGAATAGAGATATGAGTATCAATCCAAGTCTACCTTTTACTACTTTTTCCTCAAATCTCCGCAGATTCAAAGGAGGAAATACTTTAGGAATCTAATCCAAAAATTGTAATTCCTCCTGCTTGCATAAAAATTAATCCTCCAAAGTTCTTCCAGAAAATATTTTTTCATTTAGAAGTGACTCTGAACATCTGGTTTTGGATAGGATTTTTGCTAGTATAACCTGTGGTTTCATTTAGACATATTTTTCCAGAAGAACTCCTTGTATGCTTGAATATGGATTTATCTAAATGATATTGCAGTATTTGTAAGATATCTTCTTTTGCCACCTTTGACTTGATTTCATCCCTAATTTTCTTTTCAGTTTTCCTTGTGCAATTATGCAGGAGTTGTGAGTAGCTTTAAAATTGACATTTCTCTTCCTCTGGTAAATAATATGCTTATAAAAATAACTTTCTGTAGCATGCAGTTCTAGCAAACAAAAATTCAGATTATTTCAGCTCTGTTGAAGAATTTAGATTAATTGCAGGTAAGATTATTTCGTGACAGTTTGTCAGCAGATAGGTCAAAAAGTGCACAGTTCTAACCTCCATTTACAGATTTTATGCATTCTGTAAGAATGGAATGATGAAATATTAAATATGAACTTGACTTTCTAAGCATTTTTTTCATTTCATGCCATATCCCTATTGTTTTTCTAGCTTAACTGCCTGCTGGTAATTTGTTCCAAGTAGTTTTAACAACTCTCTGTACTGCAGATAGGAGAGTTTATTGATAGTAATAAAGCTTTGTTACAGATTTCATGTAATTTTCCTTCTAGCATTTCTTTTTTACAATATTTTTAAATTGACATCTTCCAAGCACCATGACTAAGAGCTGCACACAAGGACTTTGCAAAACTACTGTTCTATTTATAATGAGATATCATTCTGAAACACAATAAGGAAGATGGGAAATTATATATAAATTAAGGGATCTTATAGGCCTTTGTACTGACCAGTTGCCTTTGTTTCTAATGCCACTTGTTCCTCAGTGTTGCGGTGGCGGGTTGTTGCTGTGGTGCCACAACCTTCCAGAAGCGCCTCCAGCCAGGAGCCGCTCGGCGTCACAGGCACGCTTCCCCACAGGCACACACACACCGGACAGCTTTGTAATCCATGGCGGGGAGAAAACCAGAAGGGCTCTCGCATAGGATTCCATGGGGTTTATTGCAGCCACACGTGAAGGGTCCCAGGGACGAAAAAGCAAAAACTGGTAGAGGTCAAAGGGTTTTAAACCGGGGAGGCAAAGGGTGGGGAGAGCATCAGGGACCAATGGTTTGGGGGCTGACAGGAGGGGCCAGGGTCCCTGGGCCAATGGGAGGACAGGGAAGGAGTGGCCAGGGGACAGGGCCAATGGGACACTGAGGAGGGGAGAACATTCTGGGGCTTAACCATGTAGGGAAGAAAAGGGGAAGGGAGACAGAGAACCAACCGAGGAAACAGAACTGGGGTCCATCTGCATGATCTTGCAAAGTCTCCTGGCAGAGGAATTCTGTGTCACCACAACCTGGGAGTTGGTCCATGTTCTAGGGTTCCTCCCTCCAAGGGTCAACCTTGGTTCCATTGGTTCATAGTCCTCCACACCTCAGCAAAAAATAAAAGTTGTTTTTCCTCAATGGAATGCCAACAGACATAAAAAAATGTAAAAAACTATTTTTGATATAGGATGATATTAACAATTCAAAAATTTACTACCTACATTAATTAAAAAAAAAAAAAAAAAAAGAAGAATAGAATGTACAATGAAAAACCAAAGTCTTTGCTACAAGAAATGCTGGAAGTAACACTACTAAGTGAAAAAAACCCAAAACAAAACTAAATAGAAAAAAAATTAATGCAAATAATTTTCTTTTGAAATCTCACTTTTATTTATAGAGAGTCATAAAATCACAGAATATCCTGCATTCAAAGGGACCCATGAGGATCACCAAGTCCAACTTCTGTCCTTGCACAGGACCATTCTCAAGAGTCACACCCTGTGCCTGAGACCATTGTCCAAACACTCCTTGGGCTCTGTCAGGTTGGTGCTGTGACCACTTCCCTGTGGAGCCTGTTCCAGTGCCCAACCACCCTCTGGGTGAAAAACTTTTTCCTAAATTTAACCTAAACCTCCCTTGACACAGCTTAATGCTGTTCCCTCAGGTCCTATCATTAGTCAGCTGAGAAAAGAGATCAGTGCCTTCTCCTCTGCTTCCCCTCATGAGGAAGCTGTAGACTGCAAAAGGGATTTCTTGCTCCTTTGAGTATAAACTATTCATAACACTTACTGAAAAAAAGCCCTCCATTAAACTTGCTGCTCTGACCTAATATGAAATCCTAAAATATAAGAGCATGTTATGCAATGCTTTTAGTATTTCTTTTTGTACGTCAAAAAATGGATTTTTAGCATTCAAATGCTTTCTATTATTTAATCTTTGAGTACTGTAGGGCATCCTTTGTGAAGAAGGTTGCGGTGTACCAAGAGACATAATGTTGCCCTAAAGATCATGGAGTTAAAACATATCCAATTTTTCACCTTTCTTGAGACACCAAAAGAACTATCACAACAGATTTACCTTTTTAGAATAATATTTTATTGTCATCCTACCATTTAGAAGTATAAATTAGCTATATATATGATTATATTAAAACAGTTTTTTTGACATTACCTAAAGGGAAAAAAAAATTGATTCAAGTTATACTGTCTATTTTGAACCTTCAGATAAAACCTTAAAAAAAGAAACTCAGGAGTATGCATGCATCTACATATACCCACAAATATTTATATATAAATCATTAAATCATTTGGGTTGGAAAAGACCTTTAAGATCATAAATTTTATTCTCCTTATCCTATAATGCTGCTAATTTCAAAATTATAGTGCAGAAATAGGCATATTATTACTTTTTTTTTTTTGCTTGTGGTAAAATTTTGTTCCTTATTGTTCAGTACTATTTTGAGAAGTCAGTTGATGAGATCTCTAACACAGTCTTCTAGAGGTTGTTATACAGTCCTTCGAACTTATTTTCATCTACTCAAATAGAATTCTGTTCCATAAAACTTTTGCAGTTCTTTGACTTTATGTCATGTCTAGCTTGCTTCCAATCACTAGAAAATGTCTGAAGTCAGATAAACAGGNAATCCATGGCGGGGAGAAAACCAGAAGGGCTCTCGCATAGGATTCCATGGGGTTTATTGCAGCCACACGTGAAGGGTCCCAGGGACGAAAAAGCAAAAACTGGTAGAGGTCAAAGGGTTTTAAACCGGGGAGGCAAAGGGTGGGGAGAGCATCAGGGACCAATGGTTTGGGGGCTGACAGGAGGGGCCAGGGTCCCTGGGCCAATGGGAGGACAGGGAAGGAGTGGCCAGGGGACAGGGCCAATGGGACACTGAGGAGGGGAGAACATTCTGGGGCTTAACCATGTAGGGAAGAAAAGGGGAAGGGAGACAGAGAACCAACCGAGGAAACAGAACTGGGGTCCATCTGCATGATCTTGCAAAGTCTCCTGGCAGAGGAATTCTGTGTCACCACAACCTGGGAGTTGGTCCATGTTCTAGGGTTCCTCCCTCCAAGGGTCAACCTTGGTTCCATTGGTTCATAGTCCTCCACACCTCAGCAAAAAATAAAAGTTGTTTTTCCTCAATGGAATGCCAACAGACATAAAAAAATGTAAAAAACTATTTTTGATATAGGATGATATTAACAATTCAAAAATTTACTACCTACATTAATTAAAAAAAAAAAAAAAAAAAGAAGAATAGAATGTACAATGAAAAACCAAAGTCTTTGCTACAAGAAATGCTGGAAGTAACACTACTAAGTGAAAAAAACCCAAAACAAAACTAAATAGAAAAAAAATTAATGCAAATAATTTTCTTTTGAAATCTCACTTTTATTTATAGAGAGTCATAAAATCACAGAATATCCTGCATTCAAAGGGACCCATGAGGATCACCAAGTCCAACTTCTGTCCTTGCACAGGACCATTCTCAAGAGTCACACCCTGTGCCTGAGACCATTGTCCAAACACTCCTTGGGCTCTGTCAGGTTGGTGCTGTGACCACTTCCCTGTGGAGCCTGTTCCAGTGCCCAACCACCCTCTGGGTGAAAAACTTTTTCCTAAATTTAACCTAAACCTCCCTTGACACAGCTTAATGCTGTTCCCTCAGGTCCTATCATTAGTCAGCTGAGAAAAGAGATCAGTGCCTTCTCCTCTGCTTCCCCTCATGAGGAAGCTGTAGACTGCAAAAGGGATTTCTTGCTCCTTTGAGTATAAACTATTCATAACACTTACTGAAAAAAAGCCCTCCATTAAACTTGCTGCTCTGACCTAATATGAAATCCTAAAATATAAGAGCATGTTATGCAATGCTTTTAGTATTTCTTTTTGTACGTCAAAAAATGGATTTTTAGCATTCAAATGCTTTCTATTATTTAATCTTTGAGTACTGTAGGGCATCCTTTGTGAAGAAGGTTGCGGTGTACCAAGAGACATAATGTTGCCCTAAAGATCATGGAGTTAAAACATATCCAATTTTTCACCTTTCTTGAGACACCAAAAGAACTATCACAACAGATTTACCTTTTTAGAATAATATTTTATTGTCATCCTACCATTTAGAAGTATAAATTAGCTATATATATGATTATATTAAAACAGTTTTTTTGACATTACCTAAAGGGAAAAAAAAATTGATTCAAGTTATACTGTCTATTTTGAACCTTCAGATAAAACCTTAAAAAAAGAAACTCAGGAGTATGCATGCATCTACATATACCCACAAATATTTATATATAAATCATTAAATCATTTGGGTTGGAAAAGACCTTTAAGATCATAAATTTTATTCTCCTTATCCTATAATGCTGCTAATTTCAAAATTATAGTGCAGAAATAGGCATATTATTACTTTTTTTTTTTTGCTTGTGGTAAAATTTTGTTCCTTATTGTTCAGTACTATTTTGAGAAGTCAGTTGATGAGATCTCTAACACAGTCTTCTAGAGGTTGTTATACAGTCCTTCGAACTTATTTTCATCTACTCAAATAGAATTCTGTTCCATAAAACTTTTGCAGTTCTTTGACTTTATGTCATGTCTAGCTTGCTTCCAATCACTAGAAAATGTCTGAAGTCAGATAAACAGGTTTTGAATTAAGAATATGTCAAAATGTACATTAGAAAGGAGCCTTACTTGGCCATCCTTATGAACGACTGCCACTTTGTTGAAACCTTCCATACTGAGGTATTGAAAAATGATTACATGGATATACCCCATTTGGAGTACAGTAAGCAGAATTATCTCCTGTGAAGTATTTTGTTGTCCTTGGCCTTCGGTTTCCTGTACTATTTTCTGGTTTTCTTGTCATCTCAATGTTATCCTCTGCTTGTTTCTTTCCAAGTTGCTTTCCATCTCTTCAACAATTACCTTTAATTCCTTTGTCTGGATACTTAAAACTACAAAGTAGATTTCCTTTATACTTTTGGAGTCTCCTATTGTTTCCCACCATATCTCTTTAGTCATGAAATGCGTTTGTAACAAATAGAATCTTGTCATAAGTGATGTAACGTGTTCATGTGACTTTATAATACTCATATAGGTTGCATATGAAGATTTTTTGTCCACCGTCTACAAAAGGCTCATCAACTATTTCTCGTTATTCCCTTTGTCTGAGGAGATTATTTTAAGAAGCAGGTTTCTTACAGAAAAGTGTTTCCTTAAAGGAAGTTTCTTAAGATTCTCCATAATCAACCTTCACCACAGAAGGGATTAATACTGACTTTCACGTCCGAAGAAATCATATAACCAATGAAATTTGAAGGGCAAAACCTCAGATGAGATATATGGTAATGAAGGCAAAAGATGCTGAGGATGTGGTCATTTCTTTTTAAGCAGGGAGCTAATGCATGCAGTGTGAGCATAACAAACTGCTGTCCTCACCCCATTACCTCTTGTGGTCTCTCTTTGTGTGAAATGAAATGTTCTTTAACTAAACATTTAGGTTTTATTTAGCTAGCTGAGTATCTGTAATCAGCTTTAATCTTGCTCTGTAGCACAAATAACATATTTATGTCCCCTGCTCCAGACCTTTAAGTAGACATTACGGTCTCTAATACTGAGGAAACTGTCATGGTTTAGGAATGGTATTCTCCAATTTTAGTACTCTTGCTAAAATCAGGTGCTGCTTCTCCTCCCCTCTCCAAACGGAGGCACAAAAGGCAAAGATCATGGGCTGAAATAAGAACAATTTACTTGAAATTATGACGTAAGAAAAAGAACTATAACAGAAACAATATTAACAATAAAAGGTATATAAAAAACAAACTATTTATATGAAAAGCCCCCAGCTAAGAACAATATTGGGCTGCTCCCTCCACCATGTTTTCTCTACTGGAAGGACTCCCTTTTCCCCAGAAGAGAGTCCTTTTTCCTGCATCCATTCCCAGCAATGACATGCGATGGTACAGAATAACCTCAGGGCCCTGGTCGTGCCCTCTCCTGGCTAAAAATAACCCTGTGCTGTACAGAACCAGGACAGAAAATTTAGCGTTTTGAAAAAGCAGACAGAGATAAAAAACCTGGTTTTTTTTCCAGGGGAAAAAAATACAGAATATGTCAAGTAAATAATTTAACAAGTATTTGAACAGCTGTTATTTTCAGGTACAGAGGGCTACCAAGTTAATTTGGTTCTGACATTCTCTGCAGGAACAAGTCTTAGAGATACAGGATTTATTTTTTAATATAAATTATCTCAAAACTCAATCTATTATTCATAGTAATAACTGCCTCTCTGGCTGACAACTTGAAAAAAAACCAATGCTTTATGGTGCTTAGAGAACATTTATAAAATACTTGCAGCACTTGTTAATCTCAATCCATTTCTCAAAGGTTATACTTTTAATATAATTCCCAAACTAAGCTTGAGTAGTGGACAGGAAGTTAGACAAATCTCTGCCAAGATAAAAGTATTTCAAAGAAAGATTGAAAATCAGAATAACAGTTGAAATGCAACTTTAAGCCAGGCCAGAGGTTTTATGAGCTTCATGCACAAAAGAAGTCAACAGAAGTCAACAGAACAATAATCCTGCACTTCAGTGAGAGCTGAATCTCCCAAATGAACAGTGGGTGGAGGTAGGGATGTGTATGCCTTTTGCAATAGTACAATGAGATTTACATGTGACTTTCTCTTTCTTCAGGGATATTATGCTAGTTTATTGGAAAAAGTGATGAAACTAAGCTCATCAGATGGTTACACAAAAGAACATATTATTACTTAGCTTTTTAATGTGGCAAGATAATAAGCAATCTGAATTCAGCTACAGCTTAGAGAGAGCTCTTAACGTGAAACAAAAGTTGGAGATTTCACTTTTCTCTAAATTTATGCATTGCCAATAGAGTTTTCCATTTTTTTTTTTTAACAGTAAGATACAAAGAATTATATTCCCCAAAAAGCTCAGCTTCCCTCCTAATAAAAATTTAATGTGGATCACAATGAAGTGTGGAAGGTGGAGGTTAAATTTTCTGTCTTACTTACCACCACTCAATTTTACACATGTGGTCATCAGGTGTACAATGCTTCATATTTGCAAGTACACACAAAAATTCCTTCCATTGTTTTTTGTTTTGTTTTCTTTAGTGCAATATCAGGCAAAAGAAATACTGATTACTATCCATTCTTTTTCACTGTGTGCAAAAAAAACCAAGTTACATTTTATCCTTTTCTTTTGTTTTTTAATATTGAAGTTGTTATGAGACTTCTGTATTTGAGGAAAAGAGTATCCCTGTAAGCAAAGATGAGCTCAAGTATTGTACAGAAATGTAAATATATGAATGTACATAAATGCACATAAATAGCCAAGTTATAAAGGATTGCCCTAGCATATTGTAGCCCTACAGCCTAGTGCAGTAATTTCTTATTTCTGGCCAGGATTTTGTAATTAACTTAGACATACAGCTCTTAGTAGGCTGTGGCAACTAAGCCTCTTATAAGTGTGTCTGAATATCTCACCTGTGATACAGGGCAATGAAATTTCCTTTTGGTGGTGCTTTGGGTAAGAATGACTTGAGACAACAGTGTGCTTGAATGCTGTTTTCATCTCTAATGAATTTATAGATACACTGAAATTCCCCATACAACAAAATGCTCTCCCAGCTATGGTCTAGTGTCCCCTAATATGGTGACTGACATATGCTGTAATTTTTAACAAGAATTACCTCTTAATCTGGCCTGTCCATCTTATATTAAATTAAATGTTCTCTAGTTTCTTCATAATATCACATGGTTTAATTAAACTCTGATGAGCAGGCATAACACCAACTTATTTTAAAAGCTATTTCTGTAATGCAACAATCCCAGTTCATTATGCCTAAAGAGTCCCTACTATATCTTAATGTCATTTTTTCTTGTCAACTTTTAGTTAGTGGCAACAACATGAGAAGACTTTAATTTCTGGAAAGTTAGCTGCCATCAACTGATAGCTTAATTTGAATTAGCTTGATGTTCAAAGATAACCGGTATTTAGAATTTTTATCTATCAGTAATTTTTACCTATATATTATCTTGTGTTTAGACTTTTAATTTGAAAAAAAAAAAGGCTTTGATGAATGCCTAATAATTTTCTACTACTTTTTTGTACCGATAAAATATCAACCAAAAGTATTTATTGAAGCAGATTGTATGATTTTCTTCAGTTCAATTGAACATGAATAGAAGACAGGCCTTCTGAACAGAGTTTTCTGGTCGTATGCCTTGATATCTCTTTAGTATTAGCACTAAACATGAAGTGATCCATTCTTGGGACATTTACTAACTGATTATGTATTCTCATAGTCCTTCCTGAAAGTGTAAAAACAAAGAAAACTGAAATAATGCTATTATATGTGACATGCTATGAATCTGGAAGCATTCAAAAATTTCTATTTAGGAATCACTTTGTTTTAATTTGAATTAAATACCCTTTCACATGTTCCAAAGAATCAGTAAGATAGAAGTTAAAAAAATGGAAGAACACACATCTTACTCCAAACTCTTCCCCTCACATTGCCTGCCTCACAGCTCCCAGAGACGTCACCTGGGACATGGCCTAAAACATATGTGATTTCAATGTATGCACTAATCCACAAGTAAAAGATTTGTTTTTAAAAAGATGATTATTAGGCTGTAAAATTGAGTGTTTTTGTTAATCGAACTTCTTTTGAAGGAGGATTCATCTTCACAGAAGGGGTTACAAGCACAATACATCACTCCAGGGTTGTCATGTAAAAGGTTAGCTGTTTTTTTATTTATTTACCTGCTTTTTTTTGATTCTTATGAGTTTTTGAGTTCCAAGCAACTTGACTATTCTTCTTGCCCATGTATCCTAACCTGATAAGATGTTCCAGATGCAGCTGAAAATGAAACTTAAAGAAAATATTGTTTCTTTATTCTATATTGTGATGACATTCATTTTGCTGCCAATTCAAGTGAAAAACTATCTGAAGAGATGCTGCACGTAGGTATTTTCCAGAATTTCCAGACACCTCTTTTTTCCCATTGCATATGTGCTTATATATACTCATTTATACATATATATATACACATTTCAAAGTACTTTTGCTATCAACAGTACTCTTTCTCTTAAATTTCTGCACCATATGGAGACACTGATTAGTCAGTACTGTTATGTCATGTCTGAAAGCTCTGCCTTCTGGAGAAACTAAGAAGCATCCATATAACAGTAAAAGAGTTTCCAAATCCATCTATTGACCTATCAGTTTGCTGCCTAGTTCTTACAGGGCTTATCACAGGCACACCATGCAGGGCTGGTCCGCAAAATAATTTCAGATTTTTGTAAGTGTGGAATGACTCTAATCTCACCTAAAAAATTTTCTCTAAGATATTCTGTGTTGAGTGAAATGGTGAAAACATCAGAGACTACATTTCTTTACTTCTTGTGCTGCAGGCTGTCTGCTTGCAGATACATTTTTTCAAAAGATGGCTTTGCACACACAATTTGGAGCTATCTTCAGTGGTGGTGGAGGGGGTGGTGGGGAGAGGGAAGCGGGAGGGAGTAGAGGGGAATGACACAATGACACCAAACCCAGACTTTAAATAAACTGGAGAAAATGTTGATGAGCCTACTGTTGGAGAAATTCTCACCAAAATGTACACATTCCACTGTCTCTGTATGTCCTCAGAGTATCAATTTTAGCAACCGTGACTGGCAATTTGCTTCAGTTACAGCTACCAATCACCAGCATGTGGGAGAAAACCATGATAAAATTGACAAACATTTTTAGGGCATGTCACATTTTCTAAACAAAACACCCATAAACATATGCCTTCTCTTTTGCATCTCAAAATAGCTTTTCTCAGCAACAGAGGAAAAAAAGAAAAGACATAGAACTTTGGTGAACCAAAACTATGTGGCACATCTTGTTTCGTTCTGTGCACGTATCTGTCAGCTTATGCCACATTTAAAGTCTGCCATCAATGACAGGAAATTATGTGCACACCCTTTACTTGTTTGTTTAATGTTACTCTTACCAATAGTGGAAGCTTGCAGGGGTGGAAAGAAGTCAGTATTTGTTGTTTGGGAGATTTTTTAATTGCAGCACGGTCCTAATACAGAACTTCTGTTTCTTCTTTGTGTGTGTGCTTGCACAGGGACTTCATGACTCAGGAACCTGCTAAGACCAGGCAACAAGAAGATCTACTGAACATCAGCCAAAGGGAAAGAGCATTAAAAAAGGGTAGAATAAAAATGTGGGAAGGAAATATCTGGATTATGGTATAGACAATGTGGTAACTATAAAATGTGTACTTGGCATTTGATTTAAAATATGGGGTTATCCATAGTTGCTAATTACTCTATATATAAACCTTTTCAAATAATTGTCAGTTCATACAGTGATTTAAAGAGAGCTTTTGCCCTCAAGGAAATTATTTTGAATTTTTCAGCTCTATTTGGGAATGCAGAGGATAATATATTTGAGTAGCATCTTCCTACAGTGTTATTTAAAGTCCCATGAAACATTTTTTTTGTCGAATCTGCTACTTTTTTTGCTTTCTCTTAATATTTTCTTTTTCTGCCTTTATATTGAGAGCCTCAGATAGCCCCTTGTCTTTTCTCAGTTGAAAGAACAATAAATTGTTTCCCTGAGAGTCATCATAGGTTCACAGAATGGTTTGGGTTGGAAAGGACTTCAAAGATCACCTAGTTCCAACCCCTTGGCATGGTCAGCGACACCTTCTACTAGACCAGGTTTCTGGAAGCCCCTTCCAACCTGGCCTCGAACACTTGCAAGGATGGAGCATTCACAACTTCTCTGGACAACCTGTTCCAGTGTCTCACTACCATCACAGTAAAGAATTTCTCCTGTATATCTGACCTAAACCTGCTCTCTTTCAATTTAAAGGCATTATCTCTTGTCCTGTCACTACGTACCCTTATAAAAGGTCCCCCCCATCTTTCCTGTAGGCCACCCTTTAGGTCTCAGAAGGTGCTGTAAGGCGTCCCCGGAGCCTAGTCTTGCCCAGGTTGAACAACCCCAGCTCTCTGAGCCTGTCTTCATAGGAGGAATTATATTTTAGGCAGGGCTTTGCAGAGGTGACAAGAATGTTATAGACCACATTACTTTGTCAGCTGGTAGAGTTCATTTCCACTGATAGTCCTAGAACTCACTTTTCTCCATAGTGAATTTTTGACCATCTGCTGCTTTTAGACCACACATTTATTTTTCCTAACCAAAAATGTGTACATGGATTTATGAGGGTGCAAAACACACTTGTAAAGATCACTGGAGTGTACACATGGAGAAAATGATAACTTATAGCCAACTTATTTGCAAAATCTAATTTTGAGAGCAATTAATTTTGAGAGTAATTTAATTGTACCATTAAAAACAAATTGTGTATCAGTTTCTCAGACATAAGGAATTCAGCACAAGGTATTCCTAAGAAATCAAGCCCATGCTCTTTCAGAAGATCATATTATTTTATATTTCATCACTGCACTGTTATTTAAATGAAGACCTTTCCCTTTAATAACAGGTCTCTATAGGATTTGGGAAGTGGAAGAGATTTGGTGAAACTATAAATTCCAGTGAATTCAGAATTTGGTATTTTAATATGTGAAATAAGCAGTAATTTTTAGCAGAGCTACCTACAACTTAGAGGAGGTTTCAGAAGTGCAGTGCATCACACTATATCCATAGAAATAAGACTTTTTTATTTCTTAAAGGGAACTAATGACTCCCTCTTTGACACACAGGAGATTATTAGATGTTTGTGAAATTCAATCAAGCTATATGTCATAAAAATTTTGACCTCTGTGTGTCATCAGACATAGCAGACACAGAACAGCTTTTAGCATCTGCTCAGCTGTCCTACAACACTTGAAATGTACGAAAGAAATACATTTCAGAGCCACTTGAAAGTTCTTCACTGTGTTGATTAGTATCTTAAAAATGTGGGAAATGAACCAGAATAAAGGTGTCACCACACCAATTCACAATGTTCACAAAATAATTATTTAGCTTTTCCATGGGATTGATTTTCCTCCCCCCTCCTTCATTTTTATAGCAAGGATGAATATAAATAAGTCCCAGGAAAATTACTTCTCCACTGTTTCACAATGCTTCTCTTATCTAGCAGGCACAGCTGTCACACACCCAAATGCTTTTATTTACATTGTCTATGGATAGAAATATTAATGCTAATGTCTTTTAATGGAAAAAAATACTTATTATCAAAGTGCATAGTGAATTTTAACTAGACTACTATTTTTTTGTCTTGTAAGAGGTAATGATTGATTATTTTATCCAGTTCACCAAAATTTCTCCTTTTTTTCTGTCCCTTTCTCATACTGATGACTGCCACTGAATTAACTGGCAGATGCACACTTTAAAATGTATATGTACATGAAAATTTGACCTTGATTTTTGGTCTTTTTGTCACTAGTTCACTTCTAAGAAACCTCAGAATATTTCAACATAATATGGGAAATGTGTCTAGTTATGCCTTGTAAAAATTAACTGGTTATATCTTCTAAGAAAAGAAAAAAAAACCAGTTTTCACAAAAAAACTTATCCAAGAGAAATGGAAATTTTGTACATAAATATCCTGGTGAGTTTTGTGTTTGTAAAAAAGTGAATGGAATCAGTAAAATAAGATTTATTAAATCCACTTTTCCACCTTTCTATGATTTTACTTTTATGATACTATATACTGTTTTACAGTCCTATAATAGAAAAGTTAGGAACTTGCTGAACTTGTAATTTTATAAATACAAACCACACTTAAAATTATTTGAATGTTTTTAAAGAAATTATCCATGCCTAAGGTCTATTATCTCCACGGTATTTCAGCAGTTGTCTTCATCTGTATTTCAAATGGATAGAAAAATTGCTTTTCAGGACTAAAAATAATTTCTATCTATGACTTAAAAAAATTCTGGGCCTCCTTTTCTCCAGGTTAAACAACCCCAGCTCCCTCAGCCACTCCTCATAAGATTTGTACTCCAGACCCTTCACCAGCCTCATTGCTCTTCTCCGGACCTCAGTGCGTCAATATCTTTCTTGTAGGATCCAGGGCTGAACAGAGTACTTGAGGTGCAGCCTCATCTGTGATGATCACTGCCCCGGTCCTGCGGGCCACACTGTTTCATTGGCCTTCTTGGCCACCTGGGCACTCTCCTGGCTCATGTTCAGCTGCGTTGGCCAGCACTCCCAGGTCGTTTTCCTCTAAGCTGCTTTCCAGGCACTCATCTCTGTAGGGGGATGTTGTGATTGAAGCACAGGATCCAGCACTTTGCCTTATTCTACCTCATACTTGAGGCCTTGGCCCAGGGACCCAGCCTGTCCAAGTCCCTCTGCAGAGCCTTCCTACCTTCCTGCAAGTCAACACTCCTACCCAACATAGTGTCATCTGTGAACTTACTGAGGGTGCATTCAATCCCTGATCACTGATAAAGGCATTGAGCAGGACTGGCCCCAGCTCTGAGCCCTTGGGAACCACACTTGGGCCTAGCTGGCAGCTGGATGTAACTCCATTCATCCACGCGCGGGGGCTGGTCATCCATGCAGTTTTTTACCTGGTGATTTTACACCATTCCACACCACGGAAAGTCAGTTTATCCAGGAGAATATTGTGGAAAACTGCGTCCAAGGCTTTACTAAACTCTATGTAGATGACATCCATAGCCTTTCCCACATCCACTAAGCAAGTCTCTTTGTCATAGGAGAACATTCATTTTTGGTTCTTGGTTTGGGTTTATTTTTCCCAATGATTTATTACTTATATTTTGTGGCAATCTGTTAAACTTTTACATTAGAGAAAATCAGGTTGTACATTGCCCTTGGAGCCAGATATCTCTGATGATCCTTACTTCCTATGAGAATTCACTATGCGCTCTTATGCTTATCACTGGGAAATTGCTTCTATCATGAGGAATTATAGTGTGGTTATAAACTATGATGTTCTTCCTGTCCTGAAGTTTAAATTGTTTTATGTTAGGGCTGTCACTGAGAGTGAATGAAAGAAATTATGACCAACACTGTGTATGATAAGGGCTAAGTTTCCTTTTTTTTTTCACTTTATATTTTTATGTTAGAGTTATAATAAGATAGTTAAAAGACCATCTTGTGCGAAGATAGAGAAGATCAATTTTATCAAAAAGATGGTCATATTTTATCAGAAGGACTGACAAAACCTGTTTTAAAAAGCTATCAAGGAGCAACATGTAGATGTTTATTTTGTACATCACAGTCTATTTCTACCTTCACTGTAGGAGTATTTTTTAAGAGAAAAGCCGTTTGATGAAGAGGATAACTGTCAAAATTACAGCTGTTACAGGCCCACATGATAGTTCATAAGATGTGTCAAACCTTCAAAGCATTCTAAAAATGCAAAAGAGAAATTATACACTATTAGGTTTGTTTTAAGACTAAGATGTTTGTTTCCAAAATCTACAATAGAATGCAAATTGTCCCACTCTTGTTGAAAATGTTTCCTTGTTCCTAATTTGTAACTATAAAGTTACCCAAAGTAATTGCAGACAGTTACATGTGACTCTGTAACATCCTAAGTAATTCTCTATAATTTCTCCAACGTACGAAATTCACATAAGGCCACATTTTGTACAGACTCATACACCACAAATCATTTTACCTTCTTTCTGTGTATTTAAAGAATTAACTTTCAGTTGGATAGGTAAACAGTATTTTGTATATATGAATACTTCAATATTTAGAAGAAAAGGAAATTGAACTGATGTCATGCTGCTTCTGTCAAAATCCCACATGGTCTCTGCATGTTAAGGAGTTTGGTAGTGGGGAAAACATGCCAGCGCATTCCCAAAGTTGCAATATGTAAAACCTCTGAGCTCAATCCAGCTAATACTCAGTACACATCTATTTTCTTCAGTGCATATCTTTTCTTTAGAATCTGTTTTCCACTCCTTCATACAGTCCAGTTTATAAAGGCAGAGCTAAGAGGCTTCCAGGCCTTATCTTGGGAAAATACGTAACAACTCTTTGCAAAACAACATTTTTTACTTTTACTGTTTGATTGGATATTATTTTATCCATCAAAGGTTGTTAACTATTATGTACCAATAAAAAAATAATGCCTTTTTTTCTGATAAGACTGTGTTTGACTCAAAACTATCTATTTACTTTTTAAAAAGAATTTTCTCTTTTAAAGAAAAAGCAGTTAATAAACCAGCCTCTCTTGCATGAGATAATGCAAAATACGGAGAAATTTTTTCAGCACTTCAACATCTTATGTTATGAACCTGTTCAAAATTTTATTTGGGATTTCTTTTAGAAGTAATTTTCAGTGTAATTTTTCGTCAGTAGATATGTATCAATAAAACTATCCCTAGCTTTTTACCAGTTTCCAACATCTCCAAAACGGATGACTTTCCATCAATTCCTATCCGTGCAAAACAAATATGCAGAAACAGCAGTAAATTAACATCATTCTTCCCATAAAGAATTGGAGATGACTTGTGGTGATACTACCTATAGCACCGAGCTTTGCCCTTTAAACTAAGCTTAAATCTTGCATGTGCAGCTGTGTTATGCTCAAAAAGTAATTACTAATGTAAAACCTCTCTGTTGTTAAACTACTGACATTTCACCCAAATCTTTTGCCTAGTTTTGTCTTTTGTTACTTTCTTGTGTTTTGTGGCATTTTTGACTACTTTTAGGGTTCAATTCTCCATTTTAAAATTTAATTATCATTGAAGCTGATTGAAAAATGCAAATTCAATGGGGGTAGAGGACAAAAGCTCATTTGAATTTTGTTTATATCACAACTTCCAGGGGAAAAAATGTATTCCTATCTGAACCACTTCTTAAACCTTCCTAAGGTTCTATTTCTTGCAACAGAAAGGAAATGAAAGCATTAGCTTTTTGTATGTCTATTTGAAATCATCCTTTTAACTTCATCTTTCTGTAGGCAAAAAGAGTAATTGAAAAGAACCATAGAGAGCAAACCATCATTCTGACTTTTACCAAGAAAAGCAGAAAAAGCATTGCATCTTAGTCATTCTTTTCCCTCTACAAATTCTAGTTCTCTGAGGTCATACAAGATGAAATTAGCTGCCGTTCCATGCTAATCTGTTCATAGACATATGGAATAAGTTAGGCTGGAGGGGATGTCTTGAAGCCACCAAAGCAGCCTCTTTCTTTTTCAGCAGAGTTGCTTCCCCACTTGAGTCAGTCTTCGGCTTGCACCATTTCATTGAGTTGCTTGATCCCATGTGCAAGGTTATGTATTTGACTTTTTTGAAACATCTGAAATTCCTTACAGCCAATAGCTTCAGCCTGAGATCACTCTGACATGTCCCTGCTAAGGTAGGAGTAGACCATTTCACATCCAGACCCCTGATGGAAATGTTCCACAGCACTGAATGCTGAGGAGCATAACATACAGTCCATGTAACTCATTAAACAAGGGATTCATTCTGAAATGCTTACTAAGGTCAATATTAACAACATCCATTGCTCTTCTCTTGCCTGCAGAGCTTTTCATTTCCTCATAGATGGCAATGAGTGGGGTCGAGAACCATTTACCTTTGGTAAGGCAAAGATGGTCATTCCCAATAATTTTCTGTTCTGGTTTCCAAAACATTTCAGGATGATTTGCTTCACAGTTTGCCTGAGTATTGAGATTAGGCCTACAAGTTTGTAGTTAGTAAATTCTCCTCCTTCTTTTTTGAAGATGGGTGCAGCTAATAATTTTTTTTTCATTCATTTTTTGCATAACACTTTAAAGACATCCATGAGCAGCCTCTCAACATCATCCAGCTCCTTTAGGACTGTCAGAGGTTTTCCAACAGCTCACACTTGCTTATGTCCACTTCACTTCAGCAATATCTAGCTCAACTCACCTCTGCTGTGGATAGTGCTTCCTCAGAACCTGTTACTAGGTGCACAGAACTGGGATTCCTGAGAGAAGACCTTGCCAGATCAAGGGCCAGGAGGCATAAATTTTCTTAGTTGTTGCCTTGCTTCTTTTGTATTGCCTATAATTTTCCAGAATGAGCCAAAATGCATTCTTTTGGAACTTAAGAACTTGATTGCAGTTGTGTGTTTTCTCACTTTGCTCAGGATCTTAAACAGTACTGCTTCAATATCAGTCAGTCAGATTAAGGTTGACAATGACTGCCACATCCTTGATTAGGTCTTCCCTATTTATGTGTAGCAGCAGAGTCTCTCTTCTGATTGTTCTGTCCAGTCTCTGTGCCAAATAAATGTCCCCAATGCATTCCAGAAATCTGTGGGATTGCTTGTACCCCACTGCACTGCCCATCCAGCAGCAGGTATTAAAATTACTTAAGTCTGCTAAAGGAAGAGAAAAAAGAAATGTAGTCACCAGTATTCATCTTAACATTAGTATACCATTCAAAGCAGAAGACCAAGAAAATTTGGTGTGTGTCCACTGCACATGTTGAATATTCCTATCAGTGAAAAGTCCAGTGTATTCAAAACATAACAGTTGAAATGTCCTCTATGTAGCCTCACATTCTCTCCTTTAATGTAACTGTTAGCAGCTGCTGTAGCAAGACAAACTCAGAGAGTTCTGTTTAAAATTTTGTGTGAGAGTACCATGCAGCGTACTCTGAGGTCTCAGCCCTCAAAGCCTATAAAATGGAAGCTTTTAAAGCAGGCAGTGCCTGCTTTTTTCCCTGCTTTCCATTTTTAATTGGAAATACTCTCTAGAAGGGATAGCAGCCTGACCTTCCTCACATTACTGCAATTAAGCCATGAAAAGAGATCTGTTAGCTTTTTACAATATAGCTTTAGTATTCTTCACAGGGTATTACAAATGTATGAAAGAAGTGGCCATCCTTGCAAAGCAGTGTAAATTACAGGGAAAAACAAACACAGACACTGACACAAAAACATCCCTTAAAGGGAAAAAAACCCACCATCAAAAAAAACCCAGCACCAACAAAAAAACCCCACCAACGAAGAAACCAACCAACCAAAAAAGCCCCAAAAACCAAAACAAAGAAGAAAATAGCTTGATTTCTCACTTTGTAGAGATAGAATAAGGAAAAACAACTTCATTGAGTACTGCTCTGTCTGTTTCAGAGGCAAAAACTATATACAGGACTAAATGTCTTCCAGTTTGAGGTTTTTCTTTAAATCTAATTAACAAAAATAGGCATTTGCCAATAATTTTCAATGCAAAATTGTAGATTAAATGAATATGAATAAATAAATTACGGTTGTGTTTCAGTATTAAAATATTCAAAATAGATATATGAAAAAGAAATTTATATTTAGCCCTTTGCAAGTATGTAATCTGAAAATTTAGCAAGAGGTTTTGTTTTTCCTAAGAGGCTTTTCCAAGCATCAACAACAAAGTTGAACTGAGGAAATATCCTTTCTGTTTGAAATTTGAAATCAAAATAAATTCTTCACTGGTTTGAACTGTACTGTTAAAATTTACTATTAATTTTCCTTTTATTTTTTTCTTATTCTCAACATTTGCATAATTTTTATATTTCTCTTTTGGATTTTTTATATTGTTTCATTGTTTCCAAATAATTTCTTTTTTCAGTAATTTAATTTTTTTTCCAAAAGGGGTAAAAGAAATTTTTTGAGGAAGAAGAATTACCAGCAGAGGAAAATCATCATTAGAAATTCCATGCAGGCAACTGCCAAGATATGAAGTTCAAATTCCACATGGATGTAAAATTACCATATATTCATATGACTCCTTCGGAATAGAATATATTTTCTTTCAATGGTGATTCTTTACTGAATAATATTAATAATTATTCCATTCTTTAGAAGGGGGGAAGAAACCCTAAACCAACCTGTTTATTTTCCCCATTAATTTTCTTCATCTGTCCTTGTATCAAGTGACATAAATGTCAAGGAATAAATATGCATGCAAATGCTTTGATAAAGGATATTTTTCACTGTGTTTGACTTTATATCGTGGCACCAATAAAACAGCCCTATTGAATGGACCATCTATTGAGTCTGGTCTGATATAAAATTTCTGTGCAGCAAAGTTATTCTGATTTACCTCTGAATAACAAAAGTTAACAGTTCACTGTCTTTTTAAGCAATAAAGAGTACACTTTTCAGACAAAAATCTAGAAGAGAATCACAGAGTTCTAAGGCAGGAATTCCGGTAGCGGCAGTTAATATATCCATTTATGTACAATCTGGTGACACCCAGAGCTCGTATTACACTTATAATGATTAAATATACCGAATATGAAGCTGTGGAAATTAAAACATGAAATACTCAAAGAATTGAATCATTACCCTTCAGTGATATGCAATAACAATATTCTTTTAGTTAGAAGAAAAACAAGTAATTGACTGTGGTCCAGATCCCATTGTTTAGATTTTACAGAAAAATCCCCTCTTTTCCTGCGTATAACAGAGCTCCAGTAGTGATAGAGTTCAATTTGCCTTAAAAAGTAAAGCTATGGTAGTTAAGAAGAAAGCTCAGATAGAAGCTGCACCATCTTGAGACCATGCTTAAGGACTTTTGATGATTGAATAGCTAACAAATGAGTTGGGGATATTTTTTATTTGGTTGGGTTTGGGGTGGGTTTGTGTTGTAGTTGGTTTTAGTTCCATGTATGTTTGGTTTGTTCCTGTTATCCTCCCCCCCTCTGTGTTTGGTTCAACCCAGTTTTGATGGACACTTAATCTCCACCCCTGTTGCTCAGCCATCCCTCTCTCCCTCATGTCATTCTCCCTGAACCCCGCCTATACAGCCAGAAAGTTCTTTGTAGTTCTGCCCCCCATTGGCTGGTTTATGTATAACCCCACCTCCCCGTTCTATGATTGGTTGTCATGTATGTCTGTTTGTCCTCGAACCCACCTAAGCCCTGTTTTCATTGGATTTTGTACCATGCCCCTCCCTGTTCGCTAGCCCTATTTAATCCTGTGTTTTCCTAGTTCTGTAGGCTGTCTGGCTTCTCACCTCCTCGGTGTGGGATTGTTCAGCCAGGCTCTGTACCCTCAGCACCTCCTTCCAATAAATTTGGTTGGATTAACTGAGGATCGGAGTCCCCCTCGTTATTTCCTCCACCTGCAGCCGCTTCCTACTCTCTCCTTGCCTGGCTTTGGTTAGCTTGCCACTGCCTTGGGGGTCCACTTGGAGGAGTGCCACCCGAACGGGCCCAAAGAGAGGCAACCTTGGAAGTCGTGGCCACCGGCTACCAAGAGGCAGCCCAGAGGAGCTGCGACAGGTTTGGTTTGTTTTGGTTTTTTTCTTTATGTGTTTGGTTTGTTGTTTTGTATTTGTTTTTTGTTTAGCATTCCAGCTATAGCATTTTTAAAACAACTGTACTGCAGTTTTTCTATATTGGAGGCAAAGACTTTTCAATCACACCTGTGTCTCTTGACAGAGATTAGCAAAGTAATTTTCCCTAACTATGAAGATGACCAAGCTTTAATTTCTTTAATTTTGTCCTAGAAAGCTAAACAGAACAGAAAGTTTTGAGGCAAATTTTTAAGAGAGTAGTATGAGAAAAAAAGATTTCCTTTGGTATTTAAGAGAACAAGTTTTTCCTGGTTCAGTATTTAAATGCAAACATTTCTGTTTGCAATATGAAAATCACAACATTATATAGAGTAGAATCTCTATTTATTAACACCAGTTTATAAATTTCTACCTTAAAACTTCTTATTCCAGTGTTCTCTGTTTAAATTATGACTGTATTTGTGGCCAGTACTGTAACATCGCAAAGTAGCCAGGTGGCTTACCAACCAAGAAAATAAGTGAGTCCTTTTGAATTTTGAATCCCTTGGTTGAGTCTATGCTTGCAGTCATTCCCTGTGACTAGTACAGGTAGATGTTATGACTTGCTTACTTAAAAAACAAGGCAAACAGCATAGATATTGTTGAACATGTTTCTTTTTTACAATGACTGCTCCCATTCAATTTCCCACATTGTTTGTATCCCGTGCTTTTGTACTGTTACTTTAATCCACTTTGATTCATCTGACATGCACAAAGGCATTGCCAGTTGGAAATAAGCATGGCCATGTGTGGTCAACATAAATTCAGAAGTGCAAGGATTGGAGGGAGTGGTAATAATTGATTAGAAGGAGTGATACAATTCAGAAAAATGATACAATTTGGAAAAAAATAAAACCAGCCCAGCACAAAAACACACAGGAAAAAACACCTATGATCCTTCTCCCCTCATACAAGTCTCTTTTAGGGTGTTCTAAAAGCAGTCATTTTTTTTAACAAAAACTGGTCCTCTCTTGGGAATTTGACCTCTCTGAACTTCTTCAATGATGATAGCATCAACAATACTGTAACATTGTTTTCCAACACAAAAACATTTCTAGTTTTAAAATCCTCGCCCTGATTATCCTGCAGTAGTTATTATTTGACTTCACCCTATAGATGTGGTCTTACTTGAAGAGATGGAGGTGAGCTCCTCGGCCACTGCAAATATCAGATTCATCAAGGCGCTTTATAAAAAAAAATTGTAAGAAGAAAGGTTTAGCAATTGTTGTTCTTAAAGGTACATGCACTTAGCAGAGCTACTCCAGGCACACGTGTGCTGCGTAGGAAGCATGGGTGAATTGCCAGACAGTAAAATTGAGATAACATCAGCAGGGAAAGGGCTCTAACAACATAGACTGAATTTTTCTCAAGCTCAGAGTATATACATAGGCACATTCACTAGATTTTCTAATGAGTTACTATGTATTTGTGCTTCAGAGCCCAACAAAAATTAGAAACCTTATGAACACTCTTCAAAATGGCTATTGAGTTTCATCAAGAAGAATTAGTCTGAGGTTTCAAAGCAGTAAAGCACAAAAATAATTCTGTATAATTCCACTGAAAACATCTTTTTTGTACAGACTATTAATTTTATTTTTTCTTTGCAGTGATCATCTGTCCCTTATTTATGACTGCTTGGTATCCATGTAGCAGAAGGTAATATTGCTTACATGGAAAAATAGTAACAGAAATGTATTCAAAGTACCTAGCTAAAGTTAGCTGTTGGCCATTACAGTCAAGCAACTGGAAATAAGCAATAGACTCTGCCATGTTCTGTCTTAGCCAAGGTCTTTGAGTCAAACATATGGATTCTCATTAACTTTAGGCTTTTCAGGTCTGTGTTCCATATGTATGCCAGTTTGAAAACTAAGAGTATTCCATGAACTTATCATATATTTGCTTAGTTTAACTTACCTTAAAATTTTATGCCCATTTTCTGAAGTTTCCTAGTCAATCTGTATGAATAAAATATTTTCATTGTAGATTGAATTAGGAATTTAGAAACAAAATAATTTATGGTACGGTCATGAAGTGTTCAAATAGGAAACATAAAGATTATATAAAGATCCAAATATTATTGATGAAAGCTGAGAGAGACTAGATATTAATGAAGCAGATACTGCATATGTTAAATCCAGATGTAGAATGGCTCTGGTTCTTCTTTTGCCAGTGTTTGCTTCTGAAGTGAAAATGTAACTTATAATAACGTATTTTAACCCTCATATATAATTAAAATTGCTAGGCAAACATACATATAAATACATATATATATATATACACACACAGTTTTTCTTAAACACCTCCAGGGATGGTGACTACAGCACCTCCCTGGGCAGCCTGTTCCAACACTTAACAACCCTTTGTGTGAAGACATTCCTCCTTATGTCCAGATTCCTGATGCATCTTGAAGCTCTGTCCTCTTGTCCTGTCACTCGTTGCATGTGAGAAGAGGCTGATCCCCACCTGGCTACAGCCTCCTTTCAGGGATTTGGAGAGAGCAATATGGCCTTCACTACTCCAGGCGAAACAATCTCATCTCTTTCAGCTGCTCCTCAAGCGACTTAGTCTCCAGACCCTTCAACAGCTTTGTTGTCTTTTTCTGGACTTATTCCAGCACCTTAATGTCCTTCCTGAATTGTGGCCCAGACCTGGACATGGAACTCAAGGTGTGGCCTCACCAGAGCCAACAAAGGGGGAGAATTGTTTTCCTGGTCCTGCTGGCCTCACTATTCCTGACACAAGCCAGGATGCCTTCAGCTGTCTTGACCACCTGGTCACACTGCTGGCTCATGTTCAGGCACTATGCCCCAAGCTTGCAGCATTACATGAGGCTGTTGGGAAACTTTGTCTTCATTATTGTTTGATTCCACTTGGAGGATCTTGTACTTCATATGCAAGGGCACTTGGAAAGGTGGGGTGGTCACAGAGGAGATGTGCTGGCTGACCAGCAGGAGCTCATCACTACTGCCACCTGTCCCTTAAGTCACTGTTTAACCAGCTGGAGAGAGGATATAGACCCCTCAATATCACACATTTGAGCCAGGTGTTGGGCCTGCTCCAAGGAAGGCAGGCAGTGATTCCAGTTTTCTGTACCTTTCTTGAACCAGCTGATAGTCCTTAACCTAATCACTGCCTCCCAGAGCTCGGCCACTGAGCAGAGGAGTTCCTGTACCTGGGCACTCCTTCCCCAGGGGTGCTCACTGCTGCAGTCCCATGCTGATCTAAGAGTGGGGCACAGTCTGAAGCTGACACCAAGGTGCCAGCTCTGTCAGGGCACTGTGTCAGTCGTGGTGGGGGCAGAGCTTAGAGAGGCCATGGTTTTCTGCTGATTGGGTACCACACCACAACCTGGTTGGGCTGGCAGGGCTCCAGCCCCCTTCCTGTGTGAATTACCACACTAAGTGCTGTGCAGGGCCCTGGCTGATTGCTACACCCTGTGTGTGGTATTCCCAAACACTAGTGCTCCCCAAGGGCTTCCTTTATGCATTACTGCATAGGCTGCTATTGGTCCTGTCCTGTCCACGTTTCTGTGGGATTGTGGTGGCTCTCTCAGCTCTCTCTGAGCTTTCCTCTATTGGGAAACCCCTTCCCACCCCCAAGTCATTAAGCGTATTGTTGTATAATGTATGCTTGAAAAAAGAAATCAGAAAATTTAGTAGTGAAATTTCAAGAACCTCCTAATATCTCTTTGATGTTTTTTTCTAATGCTCTGATCAAAAGATTTCGGAATGCAGTGCAATTTGAGAGATTTTATGTATTGTTACACTACCATTAATGACCAAACTGTTTCATTTCGAGACATACCAAAAACATCCTTGTCACAGTTGTCTTAAATTAGAGTTGATTTAGGAGAGTTATTCCCATCCTTCCACTCAACCTTGCTTTTTCAAGATAAGAGCACTGTATGTAGAAATGGAAAGATGGAGCAGATAAAAGTAACTCTGTTCAATCAACTTTAAAAATCTGATTTATATTGACAGTAGGAAAGAAATATATTTTTTCATTTGTGATTTTTATGCATGCTTATTGAGAGGACTAGGTGGCTTGTTGGATTGATACACTATTTTCTCTTTCTCATTTGCTTTCTACCATATCTCTGGAGATCAGAGACTTTGAGTTGTGAAGTTTTTCAAATAAAAAATGGTTTTAAAAAAAAAATTAGCTCACTATTGTTATGTAAGTTCCCTGTGAATATTTTTTGGTACTTCTAGTCATCTGCACTGTATGCACAGTTTTACTAAACTACAATTACAAAGCTATGTGTATATATATGTGTGTGAGTGTATATATATATATATAGTCCTTATACATATACACATATATATACAAATGTGTATGTATACACACACAGATATATATATATATACACACAAATATATATATACATACCCAGGACAATCAAGGGATCAGGTCCAGCCAGCATGGATTTAAGGAATTTGGGTCCTGTTTGACCACATTCATCTCCTTTTATGACCTGCCTAGTGGATGATCAAAAAGTTGTGAATGTTATCTACCTGGACTTCAGCAAAGCTTTTGTCACTGTCTCCCATGGCATTTTCCTGGAGAAGCTGGCAGCTTCTCACCATTCCGTGGATCCCAACGGTGCTCCATTGATCCTTTCCAGCTGGTCTTCTTGGTGGTGAAGGTCCCCCCAAAAAGCACAGAATCTGATGTGTTAACATCCACTCAGGCCAGGTAGGAAATCCCAGGCACCTCCCTGGGCAGGGGGAGTTTGCCATTGTCTCTTACAGCAGACTCGGGGTTTGTTGCATCCTGTGCAGTCCTGCGGTGCAAGGCCTCAGGAGAGATTCTGGGGGCACCTCGGGGCCTTTGATGGATTAAGGCAGCCCCTCAGCTGCCTCTCAGGTGAGTGTCCCGTGAATGTCCCCCTGGCCTTCCCAGGGCTGGGGGTTCCATGGCCAGTTTGTGTAAGGGAGGATGGGTTCACTGCCCCTGAGCAGAGGTTACAACACACCAAAACTTCCTCCCCCCACCTCGGCTGGGGGGGAAATCTGTGCAAACCTGCTCCCAGCAAATGGGTCTGGGGGCTACGGCCTCCCCCACCCCGAAGCAAGCCAGGGATGACAGCATGGCTGCTGGGTTTGGCTCACTTTCTTTCCAGGTGACTGAACAATGGGCTTTCCCTTTACCTAATCTCAGCCGTTTGACTTTCAGACCCAAGTCCCAGTCAGGTATCCTCAGGGAGGCTTCTTCGGTTGTAGCTTCTTTATACAGTTTTTGTTAAAATGAGCAAAACTTTATATCAATGTTTGAGGCATGAACTCTTTCAGCCTCTGACAGCCCCTAATGCAAGAGAGACATTGTGGTGCTGGAGTGGGTCTAGGGAAGGGCAATGGAGCTGGTGAAGCGGCTGGAACACGAGTCTTATGAGGAGTGGCTGAGGGAGTGGGGAGTGTTTAACCTGGAGAGGAGGCTCAAGGGACACTTTATAACTCTAGCTAGAAAGAGGTTGTTGTGAGTGAGGTGGGGGTAAGTCTTCTCTCAGGCAACAAGCAATAAGACAAAAGGAAAGATCCTCAAGTGGTACCAGAGGAGATTTGGATTGTATATTAGGAAAAATTTCTTCACAGACAGTGTTGTCAAGCATTGGAACAGGCTGCCCAGGGAAAAGGTCAAGTCAACAACCCTGGTGATGTTCAAAAGACCTATAGGAGTGACATTTGAGGTATGGTATAGTGGTGGACTTGGCAGTGCTGTGATAACATTAGGTTAGCTGTTTGACTTGATGATCCTAATGTTATTTTCCAACCAAAATAATTCTATGATTCTAATAGAAATAATTTTAAAAATTGTTATGGCTAAAATAATATATATTGGTCCTTTAACAATATTAATATTTTAATGTATGTTTTTAGTATTTGAATTCATTTTAGAATTATTTAAAAAAACAAAGAGAAATTTGCATTAGTTGGTGAAGAGAATTAAAAACATCATATAGGTTAAGGAAGAGGGGCAAAAAGCAACATCCTTTCCAAAGGTCTTCAGTTCAGTTGGATAACAAAGCTGCCACCTCATATAGGATTTTTTTTCAGTGTTTCAGGATTTACGTAGTCTTCTTGAATACATTTTAGCTGTTGCTGAGTTTGGAGAAGCTATATTCTCAGTATAATTGAATTTGCAGATTTATCTGGTATCTTGCTTCATGACCAAACCAGTATTTTTAGTCAAAAAATTTCAATCCACTCTGTAGCTATTTTTCATCCCCAATTAATTTGCTCAGTGCAGGTATGGAGAAAATGTCATGCTGACAAACACTCACAGCACTTTACAGCTGTGTGGTATCATCAAGACAGTTCTATGATTTTGGAGAGTTGCACGACTGGTAGAATTATAACATCCTGAGTACTAGATATAAAAGTAGAAACAGCAAGGGGCATAAATCCTCTCAAGCAATGTGAAAAACAAAAATCTTTGAAAAGAAAACAATGTGGGTAAACCCTTTTACCAGTTGATTGGAAGGGACTGTCTTTGTGATTCAAATTATTTAGTAAGCATGACTTCAGTTTTATAGCCTAACCAACTCCCAGTGTTATAACAAGCTGCTTTACAATCTCCAAACTGGGAGTTAACTTCTTTATGACAAAAAAGCATCAGAAAATGGGCTGCCATTGAGGAACTTCATGGGTAGCCTTCCCTGAACTGTTAATCAAAGTGATTGGCACCTGGATTTCATCCCTCCAGGTTAATCCAGCTCACTAAGTCACTATGTTATCAATATTTCTCCACAGTCCTGTATATTGATTGTATTTTTAATAGAAGTGCACCACATCAAGCATCTGGTACAATCTCTGTAATTTAGAGGTAAAGAACAGTGTGGTTATTCCTGCATGATCTATGTTAGATATTCCTTACATATTTGTGTTCACATAACAGAGCTGACTTCAGACACAAGCAAGGTAGTTCTCTAGGGTGTCACACTGATGAAAGACAAAGTCATGGATGAATCTGCAGGGAAAAGAAGAATCCTCCAGGTTTCAGGACAGCAGCTCCTGCATTCTGCTGAGCTTTTGGTGGTTTACTTAAGTGGCGAAACAGCTTTTCCAGACATTAGTCTTAGGGTGATGAGGACAGACAAACTGTTTTCTGTCAGGAGGAAAACCATGGCTCTGCTACTGACAGCTACTTCCCTTTGGTATCTGTTTCTTCTCTTGGATTTCTTCTGCTAGAGAGCCAGAACAAGCAGTGAAATGCACAAGTACAGGGAAAGGGGTTATAGTGAGGAGGAAAGTGTTTGGAAGCTGGATAGTCCTCGCTTTTTTTCTCTGACACTCAGTAGAAACATTTGGTAGGGAAGGACATGTTTTTTCAGTACTTGAAATGGGCATCAAGTCAATAGATGGTGGAGCCTGGTGAGGTGTGCAGTCAGGAAGGCTGTGCAGCCATGTCAAAACAAGAACACTAGGATTTGTTCTCTGTTTTTCCAACTCTGGCACAAAATTTATTTCCTCATGAGATGTTCAGTCACATCCATATCTTGTTGACTAAACAACCCGAGGTAATTTTTCAAGTATTTTATCTGAAGTGTGAAAGGCCTGGTTTTACCATCCTTTCTCAGGTGTATTACTGAGTTTTCTCACAAATCATCTCTTCAATTTTGGCATGTCCAAACATGAAATCTAGGAAATTCCTTATGAAAATATATTTTTAGTCATTTTAGTGGTGTCTTATCTGACATGCAGCCTACCATAGCAAGCAATTTGCTTTGTTCATGTCACATTTTTAAATTTTGTAGATAAGCTTAAAACTGTAAACTCATATAATTATTTCTAGTGACATTTCCTTACCAAAACAAATTTCTGTGTTCATTAAGTGGTCTTGGTTGTATTCATGAGAAAAGAAAATGCTCTAATATATGTTGCTTTTTACACAAGTACAGATAAATTATCTTTTTCTTTGTTAGACTTTACTCTTTAAAATGAATATGAAATAGTATAAACTTTATTAACTAAATACATTTTCCCAGTTTCCTTGGTGAATTAGGATTATTAGTTACATGAATTTATTTTGCTGAGGACATTTGTAGAACATAGTTACTTAGCTCTCATCTCCAAGGTCAACTTGTGCTTAAATTCCATATTTGGATATTACTTTCTATTTGCAATGAAAATAAAATGATATAGTGAAAACAAGTATTCTCCTTAGTACTCTGAAATAAGCATCATATTATCTTCTTTTTTTTTTTTTTTTAAATAGTATTGAAACCAATTTTGTTCAAGGGGAAAAAAAGTCTTGTGCTGCAATAGTTGGAATGAATGGTCAATTTTCCAAGACTGAAAACTCTTGCAATACTCCTTTACTTTGAATTAAAGACATTTTTTATATCACTGCTGACTGTGATGAATTGAAATGAACACTGTTCAACATGCCTTGAAAACAAAAATCTTGCAATTTACAAAAATACTATCTGTCATCTATTTTACTGATTAGACCTTTCAACTATCCACATTTCTTTAAAATATGACCTTCCTTTTACCCCAGCTCTCTGCAACAGTTTGGAAAATCAATGGCAAGTTTACAATAAGCAGCATGAAGCTTTACACACTGTGGAGAAGAAAACGTTTTGATAAGCAAATAGATTTCAATGTCAGCCTTCTAAGCAGTTGCTACAGACAAATGAATTGAAAGATTATTGCAAATATACTGTCTTTTTAGAAAGTTACTTTTTTTCCTATGCAAGGCACAGGAAATTGAATCGGCTGCATTTCCGAAACCACTGTGCTGTCGCTGAAATGTGCAACTGTGTAGTGAAATAAAATCGGTGTCCAACTGTCCAACATGTCTAGACCTTACTGAACTTTTCAACCAAAACAATTATATTCCTCCTTTTCTATTCTATTCCTTATTTTGCAGCATAAAACTTTGTGACCTTTTTTGTCAGAGAAATACATTGGAAAGGGCAGTATGAAAAGTGCTTGGGCAATACAGAACCTTCAGATCAAAACTGTAATAAATCTTGTCCTTTTCTTCTTGTTTCCAAAATTAAATCTCTGCATTATTTTTTTTTTTTGCCTGGTGAAACAAAGATACCTCAATGATCAAGAGATCTGCATTGAGAAAAATGTCAGGATTGGATAAATATCATATTCTTGCTCTATTAACTTATTGATTTTGGATTCTGTTTGAATGTTGCATGGCAATTCAGAGGCTATATTTGTAAGTTATGAATACACCATTTTCGGATACTCCTGGTGGCACAGGATATATCAGGTGGAAGCAGCTGCAAGTCAGTAATTAACCATATATATTTCAAAGCAGACCTCTTTCATTATATTAATTTCGAAAGCTTCAGTGGCTGCTGAGCTGAGTTTCATAAGAAACAGCAAACACATAGCTGAAAGCTGTGATCAAGGGTTGTAATCTGGCTATTAAATGTACAGTCACAAACGTGTCAAGACTGGAAGCAACACTGGATGCAATTGCAAGATCTGGGAGTCCATAGCTGCTTACTGGAGAAGGTAATAGGACACGTGTGAGAGGGAGATGAAGTTCTTATGAAGTCTGTCTAGCCATTTGGTAAATATGTGGAATATCAGTCCCATTTATAATGCAAGGGACCTTTTTATACAAGACAGTTTTGATGGACATCTATTATAACACAAAACAAAATTCTCAGGCTCTTCTTTTTCTCTTGTTCTCTTCCATCAGGCTTGAGACTCACTAGCTTCTCCAACCTTCTCTAGCTACACCAATTGTTTAAATAATATGAATTTCCCCTCCGTCTTGGCATTCAGGGATTTTTTCATGTAATATTCTCATAAGAGGAAGTGTCAGGAAAGAGAACACAGACTTGGCCAAGAAATATATTGCTCACGGAGACCTTCTTAATGAGAGACTCTAGTGTTTAGAAAATCCTTCTGAGTCTCCATCATTCACTCAAAATCCTCAGGAAAGAGTTTTCAAGCATTTCCACAGATTTTTATTTTATGTGTTCATCTTTTTGGAGAAGAAATCTCCTCAGTTAATCTGTGAGGTTGAAAGACTGAAAGATAATTTTTTGGTTCATTATCTTCTGATTTCTAACATTGAAGAAGACTCCTTTGATCATTGTCAAAGAGGTTCTCCTATTGTTCCTATTTACATTTACATTATAAATTTGTAATTTTCTGATTTGCATACAGGAGGCCAGGAGCAATTAACCTAAAAGAACTGTTGTATAGAAGTTTGATGGCAGCTTTGTTTTCCTACATTGTTTTCCTTCCCAGTAAGGATGTGAATATTGCAATCAAACAAAAGTTAAGTTGAAGTTGAAATGACTGCAAGGCAGATTTGACAGAAGCTTTTCATCTGAGCTAGAAAACTGTGAAATTTAGATGTGAGAAGGTATTGTCAGTTGAGCCAAATAATATTACTAAAAAACCCATGAATTTCTATGTAATTCCTAGTTTTAGCAGAACACATCATGTTTCACAAAAAATTTGTTGCTGTTGGATGAGAATAGTTTAAATAATAAAAAATTTGTGGTTTTTAGCAGAAAAAATTGATCTGCTGATGAAATTTCAGATGACATTTTGGGAAAGGGAATATAATTAAAATTAATAAATAATCTAAAAATGGATTTTGCACGTTCCTGAGTAAAACAAAGAAAAACTGAAACCAAAAACAGTGCGACTCTTCTGGGCATCACATTTAAGTTTTAGCAGGATCCATGGAACCATAGAAATATTTTCCCTGAAAATGTGTTTTTCAGGAGTCTATGCTTTTGACTTATGCTTAACTTTATGGTGATGATTTTGAACTTACACAATTAAAATTATATTTGTGTCAGAGTTAACAAACATTTTCAAAAAGGCACAGCAAAATGGTCATCTCACATCTGCTGACTAGAACCTGATATATATCGGGTGTTTGAATTATTGTTTCGTTTTTCTTCCTTCTAGAAAACACATATGTGCATGTTTTGCATGTTATTTTTCCATTTAGTAATGAAAATGTTTTATAAAGATCATTGAAAAAGCTAAACAACTGATGAATTATAGGAGTGTAAATAAATGGTAACATTTTTCTTGGATTTTTAAGACATTTTATATATTTTTCATGTTTTATGGATTCTGTTGAGATTTGGGTCAGGTGGCATCCAAATTGGATCACTTTCCCTAAATTCATTTGAAGTTAACATCAACAGCAATGCCAATTGCTTCCAGATGAGGTTCTGTTTCAAAATTGGATTCCAAGTAATCTGAGTTCTGGAAAAGGTACATAAAGAATGACACAGATAGATATAAGTTAAGCAAAACTTTTAACTTTGTCCTGTTTCTTATGACTGCTCCTACAGTAATAGCAATATTGTGTTTAGTTTTGGTTTGGGATCATGAGTGAAGTGCTCAAGACAGAAATCTGACAATTACAGTACAGTACCTATTTTCAGAACTGTAATTGATAAACAAGATATCTCTAGGAGACAGGTACACTCCATCAACAGATCTGGGCATGAGGTTTAAAACACCTCAGGTTAAACAGGCAGCAGAAATCTCTGAAGAGAGGTACTCAGGAAATTTTCCCTCTCTCTTGGACTTAAGTACCTAAAACTAAGTCTGAATGAGGTACTTTGTGAAACTGGAATGCATAACCCTTAGCTGCTTTTGAAGCAGAGCAGAAAGCAAAAAATTCTTATTTGCCTAATCCTTACAGACCCGGGGCTTATAAACATTCCATCTTGATAGTTTCATATATGCTCAAGAAAGTTAAACAAAGGTTGTGTTAGTTGGAGAAATAGTTCTTCAGACCTGTTAAACTCTACATGAAGATAAAGAAAGACAATTGGAACAGAGGCCTTTGCCTGGGGTCTGGGGCAACCAACTTGCAACTTTCATTATTGAAAATATAGGGGGTTTCCAAAGCTCCAGAATACTGGAGCTATTCAGCTAATTTTCTTATTCTGAACAAAAGAAGGAAAAAATAAATATATAACAAGAAAAAAAGTGGCAAATTTTCAACAGCAAATTCAATATAAAATATAAATTTCCAGTTGTCAAAATTTTGCTGTTCATATTTATTGTTGTAACATTTCAGAAAAGCTGAAGTAACTTATATTCATGTTTCCTTGTTTAATTGTCTGCAGTAATTTTATTCCTTGTCTATTTTTGGGTTACCACAGATATAGAAATATTTTCCACAGGTTCTATTTATAAATCTTGAACACGAGGTAGATAGAAAAAAGATGTAGAAATACTGGAAAAGTGCAAAAAATAAAATGTTACACTGAAGAGGATTGTGTTATATCTCAAACGTATATATGTTGTCTCTTTCTGTACTGATCATTGTAACAGGACTGATAGCCCCTTGGAACTAGTCTTATCTAAATTCCAAATTTTACTATTACTGTCTGAAAAAATAACCCTTAAACTGTCAAAAATTGGTCAAGGAAAGTGAACTTGAGACCTGAATTTTCAGAGGAGAGATGTGATATCTGATAAGAAGAGAGAAGGCATTGTCAATCAATGTTTCATTTTTTTTTCATAAATTATATGTTTACCTTGAGATATTAACACATATAGACACATATGTATTTAGAAATATTCATAAGTGTACTTTTAATAGTATAAATGCATGTTAAGTTGCAGAATCTATGATGAATATAGTAATATAGGTACACATATACAATCTACATTCTATTCTATCATGTCATCACAAGAACCTACTTGACTAATCTATGGATGTAATATCTATCACATTTAGGCATACATATTTGTGCCTTACTTAATGCACACAAAATCTGTGTGAAACAGCTGCAGTTTTCTGTTCTTAAAGGGTATAACATATTACGCTTTTATTGTATGGATGTTTTCTCTCAGGTGAAACTATGACATTTGTACCTTCATAACATCACCAGGACAGGTGATAATTGATGCTCTGATATAGCTCAGAGAAGCTTTTTGGAAGGTTCTCAAGAAGAAAGACATAATGTGGTGGCCAAATGAGCATTTTGACATCAGTTATTATTTCTCTTTGGAAATGGCTGAGAAGAAGCCAAAGACTTGGCTACATTGCGATCTTTTCAGTATGAGCTGAAGGATGATGCAAAGCAAATGTGGACCTTCCTTTGAAAACCAATCCTGATGTCTTAAAGGGAACCATGTTTTTCTACACAGCTTAATATAACGATTTATTGGTGTATATTTTTGTTCTGTAAAATTTGGTTTTGAAAGATTGTTACATACAGTACATAATATAAAACACTTAATATTAAGGACCATTAAAGAGAATTTAGAGAGAGAAACTTGAAAGCCATCCAGCCTGAACCAGACTTTGATTTTGCCTAAACAAGTCCTAAGACTGCCAGCTCTTTGTTGAAAGTGTCACTGCCTCCATTTGTGCAGCAGTGAAAGTATTGCTGCACTTCTTGACTTGATGACTTCATACCATCAAGGTACCCTCCACTGTAGTGCATGCATTCCACTATTAAAATAAATAAACCATCCCAGGAAAAGTTGCCAAATTAAAACAAAATGATGGAAAATGAGCTGGTTTAAAGACTGAAGGATGAAGTTCAAATCTTTGTATTTTCAAATGTCCGGTTTTAATACTTTTAAGAGCAACTAAGATAAAAGTTTTAATAAGAGTGATACTTTAAGAAAAATGAAGGTATTAAAGAAAAGTAATGAAACTGAGGAAAACTGGGCTATTTTTGGGCTTCACTCCCCTTTTTGACTGGAAGAACTTTTAAATGTTGATGTTGGAAAGAATCAAAAAGACTATTTTGAATGTGACTCCTATGGCATCCAAGCAGATCACACTGAAATTAATCTTTAATGAGGAAAATTTTAGGTTGTTTTAAATCATTTGAATATTCTTCATAAGTAGATTCATGTGGAAAGTATAACAAATAGAAAATCATGCACAGGACATAGTAATGGGCAACGTCTTGTTATATTCATAGTCTCATTGATTAGTTTGGGTTGGGTCAGGTTGGGTTGGGTTGGAAGGGACCCTAAAGATCATCTACTTCCAATCCCACCTGCCATGGGCAGGGACACCTCCTGCTAGACCATTCCCTGATCTCTAGTGAAGAGGAATACAGCACATTAATCCTACATGGTGAAAGAGAATATAAAAAGAATATTATTATTTTATTTTTGAAAATTGCTTTTAATCCTCTGAACTATTAACTACTTTGGGAAATCATGGAATCTTAAAATTTATATAGAATTTTTTGGAAGTATGTTGGGGAAAATAATAAAAAAACCCTCAATATTTATAAAATGTTAGACCTAAAATAAATAATTGAATTTTAAAGCAAAACAGTTTTGATTTTGTATTTACATAGATGATGGTACTTAGGGCAATGACATGGACAAATTACACTTTCATCCTGATACTTTGCCTTGCAGCTGTTATTTACCCAAACAGACACTAATAACTAGTTTTCAGGTTGAATATTGATTGTTTATACATCAATGTATATAATTGGTTTTGGTTTTTTAAACTGTAAAATCATGCTAAATCATGGGTGTTCATAAAATACCTTTCTAATATGGCTGAATTTTTGCACAGATAATTGCACCAAAAGTGTTCATAATAAAGAGCAATATTAAAGACATATTTCTCACAAATTGGGTTTTTAAATTCCCCTTTCTATTACCTGTTATAGTGAAGATGTTTTCATATTTTTGGTTGGGGTTTTTTAATGTTTTTATTAAGGAAATAATTTAGAGCTGCCTGAATCTTATAAAGTGGATTTCATAAAAATTCTTTTAAATTGGAAGCCAGATCCATCACATATTATGTGTCTCCTATTTGTTATCACTGTTTTCTTCTGGTCTGTGTGATGAAATCTATTTGCTTTTCACAGCACTTGAGTCAGAAATGTTGCTGGGTAAGAGCTAAACAGAGAGACAATCTGCTACAAAAGCCAACAGAAATTGCAGCAGCTAGAAATCAAATTGATCTGAATAAGATAAGAAAAATGTGTATCTTTCTGAGTTTAAACAACAATCTTACATCTTCATCTTCCACAAGGGGGTTTAAACTCTTATCTTTGACTTAGAGGTGAATGAGATATGGTATAATTCAGAATTTCAAACTCCTGGGTCAAGGTACTTAACCTTGAGCTCACTGAGAGGATAATCAGGTACTTCTGATGAGGCTGGCAAAGCTGACACATGGCCTGTGCGAAGTAGATGAAAGTTGGGAAGAACGGTATCTCAGAAGGAGTTATAAAACAACAGGAGAATAAATGGTGCTGCAAGTGAGATGTTAAAATAGCATTATAGCAGAAAATTTATTGAGATAAGAATGAGGAGCAACTTAACCAGTCAGCGGCTTCTGAGGAGGCCATAGCCAGGGAAGAAAAAATAAAAACCAATCAAACCACAAAGCAAAAGAGAGAGAGATGTATTTATTCTTGGGTAGGAAAAGGTGACAGACGTTCCCAGTATGTGAGGTAGGCAATTAATCTTAGATTTCTGGTAAGCACAACCATTGCTAGCAGGCTATGAAGCACAAAAAGAGAGAAGGTCACAACTCCCCTTGAGAAGGAGTTCTGCCTAGGTTTAATCACACTGATACCTCCAGAGCTCCACATGATTGCAGGAACATAACAGGTGAAGAAAAACAAGCATAGGGCAAATTAGTAATTGCAAAAAATATTTGCTATGCATTAGGCCCTTTCTCTCTGTTCGCTTTTCACTGATATGTGTTTGTTTGACTCTTTATTGGGTACTGCATATAAAAAGGCCAGAATTTCTCTTAAGAAAATTTCTGTACATGAATAGGATTTTTTTTTTCTCCAGCAGAAACGAGGTTTGACCTATAAGAAATGAAGAATGATAAAGAGCAAGGTATTAAACTTCATCTCCAGAAACAGACTTGTGTTTATTGCGAGCTACTCTATACCCAGTTAGGGGTCAGTTCTGAGAGTCTGAGGGTTTTTTTAGATCTGCACTTGATGGGGGAAAAAAAAAAAGACACACTTCTCATACTTGCTATTTCCCCATTTCCCAGGCCAAGGACTAAATTACCACCAGTGACATGGTTCCACACATGCAACAAATGCAAAAGTCCTGTGTTCATAGTACAGCAAAATTCATCAGCACATCAGCACTGCACATCTGAAGATATTTTTGCTTATGTTGTGTTCGGAGAACATTTGTCATAAAGTAGAATAAAATCAGATTTTCTCTCCTGAGAATTTTAATTCAATGTCTCATTAAACTTGTAGTTTTCTGCTAAACTGAGTAATCAGTTTGAATACTGAAAGCCTATTCATCACTTAAGAAGTTACATTATGCTTTGTGGAAACAAACTGTATTCCATTTGGAAGTAAGATTTCTCATCCAAGGCATAAATCATTTTCAGATTTTTTAGCATCTGACAAGGTAACATTTTCCAAACATATTGAATTATAGTAATAATCTCACATATCAGAGTACAAAAATAAGTCTTAAATTAACTTTTGTTTTGAATAAATAAAAAAATTTCATTATCAAAACCTGCACATTTAGTAATGGGAAATGAAGTGTCCTTTTCAGGACAAAATACTAATTTCTTATATAGAACATATTTTCCTTAGTGGAAAATCTTCCAAAATAGAATGGGATCAGGTGACTAGCACATGATTTAAAGGGACATTGCCTTATTTTATGAAAGTATATATATATATGCTTAAATACTTTAAAAAAAAAATTGCCCTTTACACACTACATATTTTTCATAATTAAAAAAAAAATATATATCCTTAATGTTATATTTGTTTTCTTGTTCAAATTAGTATACAAATCTCTAACAGAACCACAGACTTAGTCAATACTTATTTCAGTCCTAGTTATGTTCTGAATTGATTGATGCAACTCAATCAGTTTTGCCTAAGAAAGAACCAGGCAGGCTTGTGTTATGGAAGGTTAGGAAGAGAATATAATCACATGCTGTGAAGACATTTTCAGTGTTTTATAAGGGCAGTTTATAATGACCATAGACAGCTTTAATGGATATAAAATACAAGTGTGAAAACAGAGCACTTCCTGTACAATAATAAGCTTAGTATGAGAAACTAGAATGAAACTAAACACTAAAAAGAATAGGGAAAGAGCCCTTTCGCATGAGCAAAAAAAAAAAAAAAAAGTACTAATCAAGCTCTGACTACTGTGGAAAAAATTTGTAATCCAGGCAAAATGGATTTTTATACAAGGGCCAGTCTGGTATAAATGCATTCCATTGATATTAATACATTTTTATGGAATACATTGTGAAACCAGAACTTTGATATAGTGAATAACGAGCTGTCCTTCTGAAAATATTAGCTGAATTTTAAAATAAAATATTGTTCTCCATGTCTGTGTCCCTTTCATGATTGCCTTGTACTGACATCCCAGTAACAGGTTTGTTTCCATGAGAATAATCACAGAAAATGAGTCAGCTTTTAGTATCCCCCTTCACAAGAATATCCCAAAGCTCTGCATGATTCCATTGGTTGTCAGAACAGTATTTAATTCCTATTTTATAGTAGCAAAAATGAAATCTAAGGAGTCAAATGACTTATGTGGCTTACTTAACAAGTTTGTAATTAGTCCTATATTAAAAAACAACTCTTAAAAATTTTTTTTGAACTCCACAACAACGACAAAAAAATCTAGCTTCCTTTCCTTCCATCTTATCAAATGGATAAGGTCTGCATGGATACATGGTCAAACACCACAGCAATAGGTTCTTTTTTCCTGCACAGCCCTGGGAGATGCATCTGCAAGATTCCACTCCTGAATGAGAGTGCTGCAGGAGACTCATGTCTAAAATAATCACTAAAAGTGTTTCAGTGTATAAAAAACTAACAACTTCATAAGGGTTGACTAATGGCAGCTGAGACAGGATTAAAATACATGTTAATAAAAATACCAGAAATTTACCCTCAATATTGATTGAGTCAGGCTGTTATTTGGAAGCAAAACACAATTTGCTCGTGTTGTTTTTCTTATGTACTACGCATTTTTGTTGGTATTTTTCACAAAAGTCTAGATGCCATGAGTCACACACATTCTGTGATTTTAGACAGCAAAATGAAAAGTCATGTTTCTCTGAAACACACCTAAAGAGTTATGTAGATAATTTGCTGTCTATCCTGAGGCTTATGTGTGCTGCTTGAATATATACACATATGCAGCTCTCTTAAAAATTGGTTGAAGACTAGAAATATAAAAGGAAGCAGTACTTGAATAATAGTAGGGAGTTCAAAATGCTTTATGGAGTTGCAAAGGGCATTTGTTCTTCTTTATCACGCTGCAAAAATGGAACACTGCTTTTTCCCTGAGAAGGTGGGCTTTCATACTCCTACCTTCAATGTATTACAGTAGCTTGTGAACAGAAATTATGTTTTGAATGATTAAAAACTGGGAACCCATAACAGAATGTAAACAGATTTTTATTTTAAAAAGAAAAGCCTCCAAACCCTGGGATTTGGATAAAAAGGGAGAGCTGAGGGTCCTGGCACATACCTAAGACTATATTGGAAAATTCCCTTACTGCTAAATGTTATATATCCTTATCTCTGTCAGTGAAGGTGCAGTTGGGTATGTCCTTGGTGATCTCCACTACTGCCATTTGTCCACTGGGCTATAGTACCAGCAGAAAGGAGGGAAGGTGCAAAACCATGAATCTCTAGGCCATGTGTTCCAAATAGGAAATGGAACAAGCTAGCTGGTGGCAATAATCAAGAATATATTTAGAAAAACATAATAAATAAGGAAAGAAAATAAGGGGAGAAAAGAAGGACCAATCTTGCAAAGCACATGTCTGGATCACATGTCAGTTAAGTACTACATCAGTGGCTCTTCCTGGGTTTTACAGTGTATGTGATATATGTTATCAACACCTCGGTACAATACCATCTATTGTAGGTATCTTTTCCAGCTTGCAAACTATGTAACTAGTCTTTAAGACCAATAATTTCTTACACTGACATTTTTTTACAGTTTCTCATATTTGGAAAATGCATAATGATGGATGCAGTTTAACACAGGTCTAATCACAGACATGATCATACAAAGGAACTGGGTGTGCTCAAGACTGTGGTTAATGATCACATCAGTGATTAAAAAAGACAAAAGCAAATCCTTTCTGAAAGAAAGAAAGGACAAGGAAAAATACCTCAGAGCAGATGAACATTAGAAAGGGAGAAAGTCCTTTTGTCTTGAAATGAAAAATTGTGGAAGATTTTTCATTTCATTTCACCTAATTTAATTATAAATAATGTTAAATATTCTCTAAACTTTGGCTAATACCCTCATATATTTGAGTCTACCTTAAAAGACATTTACTTTAAAATATTAGGATTTATTAATATTTCTTACATTTGCAGTCGCACATTTGTGAGCACTGCTTGGGATACCTTCAGAGCCATTTGTATTTAATAATATTCCTCTAGAGGTGATTGTCAAGTGAGTTTGTTGGCAGATCAGGACATAGGACTCTTCTTTTTAGTTTCACTATTGGAAATACTTTTCTTTTTCTCTCCCATTTCTAAATGACTCTTTGATGTTTTATGGTGTGGATAGCTAATGTCTCCCCTTTGACACCTCAGCCCCACAGAATCCCATTCTCTACTATCTCCAGTTCTGGCAACATGTCAGAATGAATGACATTCAGACAACATGAATGTATAGTTGGCAATACATAGAGTTTTGTTACTTCAAACAAACTTTGTAGGTAACAGACAATCATTTGTATATTCAGAGTTTTCAATTTGGTAAATGTTTTTCTTTACTGCTTTAAAGATCGCCAGCTTCAATAAGTCAGATATTATGATAAAAAGAAGACATGAAAAATTATCTCTGAAAAGTATGACTTGAACATGTAGCATAAGTTATGTGTTTAATTCTTTAAAATTAGATTTCCTCAATCAGCTCAAAGTCATTATTGGTATCCATAATGCAGTGACCTTTATGATGTCATCAGCAAACAGGAGCAAGAACAAGTTTAGGATTCCTTTCCGCATACCATGTAGCATGAATGGGACAGGTAAGGCCTGTTGTTGCAGCTCACCTCCAGGCTGCTCCTCAGCAGTCGGTGGCCACGACCTGCGGGGGTTGCCTTTCTTTGGGTCCGTTCGGGTGGATTTTCCTCCGAGTGGACCCCCAAGGCAGAGGCACACTAGCCAAAGCCAGGTGTGGAGAGAGTTGGTAAATGCTGTTGGTGGAGGTAAAGACGAGGGGGACTCCAATCCTCAGTTAATCCAAGCTGATTTTATTGCAAGGAGGGTCTGAGGGGATGGAGCCTAGCTGAATGGTCCTGCACCAAGGAGGTGAGAAGCCAAACAGCCTACAGAGCTAAAGGAACATGGGTTTAAATAGGACTAGCAAACAGGGAGGAGCATGAGATAACAACCAATGGGAACAAAGTAGAGGTGGGTTCTAGAGTAGATGAACATGTACAATAGCCAGTGGGAAAACAGTGAGGTGGGGTCAGATAGAATTTGGCCAATAGTGAACTGAATAACAGAGAACCTTCTGGTTAAACAGGCAGGGTTCAGGGAGAGTGACATGGGAGAGAGAGGGGTAACTGAGCAACAGGGGTGGAGTATAAATGTCTTTCAAACTGGGCTGAACCAAATACAGAGGGGGAGAACAACTGGAACAAACTAACCAAACATAAAACTGAAACTGAGTACAACAGCCTGTGGCTTATTCCGTGATTTCAGTGTGAGAACAGGTGACACATTTGATATTAAACTTGCTGTTGCCTCTGTCTTTTCAGAATTTGCTTAAACAGCTGTGCTACAATAGAAACAGTTTGCAGGGGACTGCTTCATCATTCAGTTATTTTCCTTTTCTTCTTCTTTTGTTCAGAAAACCTGATGCTATTATTTTAGCAAATGGAATTTCTTTTTTTGTTCTTGTTGCCAAAAGCCATGAGAATTAATTCTTGATTACAGACACATGTAATAGGTTTTCCTAGAGCTTCTTACTACAATTCTTCATACCTATTCATTAATATTTTCCTTAGCTCAGATATATTTTTGGCCAGAAAGGACTGGGGCTTTTTTGTTGTTTTATTTTATGTGGTTTTGGGGTCTTTTTTGTTTAGGTTCAGCAATTTAACAATTTAACACAGCTAACCAATTTAACATAGAACACTGTCAAATTCAAGGAAATTCTTGCTATTCACTAGCTGTAGAGGTTTACAGAACTAACCCAAATTCCATTTACTTCCTCTATAAAGAACCAAACAAGGACAGAATTTGAAAAGATGCTTACATATTTCTTGACCCTCAAAGTTAAATTGATCATGAGCTAAAACTAGTTATACATAAGGAAAGTAATACATGACAAGAGAATTTCAGCTGTTTGCAAGAACAATTATAAGTGGACAAAATACACAAAACTCACAGAACAGAGGGAGAAATGACAACATCAGCAGACATGAATTTTCCTGTTTAGAATGAGTCCAGAATTATTCCTGAAATGAAGTGCTACTCAACAAGAGGAAGCATTTCAGACTTAGTCCTTTACTGTTTGTGAAAGGAGTGACATTAATAACCCTATCTTCATGGGCTGCCTGTCTTCATTCACAAAGGCCTGTACTGAAGCCTCGGAGTAAGAAGTTAGGATTGAGTTGGAAGCAGGGAGACTTTTCCTCCTCTGAGGCTTCCTAGAGCATCTGGACAGACATGCAAGACAAATTACTGCTACACAAGGGAAAGTTCAAAGTAACTTATATCTCCCATGGGGGAGGAGAAAACAGTGATGTTCTGAGTCATTCTCCACTCCTCAGGTGGCACAGCTATGTGCCACTCCTCATGACAGGCAGATCACAAATTTAAAGTTTAGCTCATACAAATGCATCATTTCAAAAGCCTTCAAACTTTTCTGTGTGGTCTTCTAAAGGAATCAAACTCTGCTAAAAATGGTTCATCTTGTCATGATAAATCCATCTTTGGCTTCCCTACTGAGACTGCCATAATTATTATCAGCTGTGATTTCTGTGGTTGTTATATAGCCATTTCTTACCAAAGACTATACCAATACTATCAGCTCCCTTTACACAAGTCTTGGGGTAGATAGAAGAGAACCCTGCATCACCTACAGGATATATTCAAAATAAATAAATTATTTTAATCAATAGATCTTTTTAAATCAGTATTTTTAAAATTGAGTTTGGTAGTTAACCTCCTTCTGTACTCTAAAACCATTCCCAGCGCTGGTAAGAGATTACATAATTTCGAAAATGAGTCCTTCCCATGTCTGTAAAGACTTTTACTGTTTGAGGCAATGATTTTCAGGAGTTTAGATCAACCACTTGGTTTTAACACTTTGTAATTGTCTGTGGTTATAAAGAATGCATATTAATCTTACAGTCATCTGGCACAGAGGCTGAGTAAAGAACAGCAGAAACAAAGGTATATAGAAAAGCATAAACTGCATTTTATTAGACACTTAGATTTTAATAGCAATACAGTAAGAGGTAGGAGAAGCTTTATTGTTAGAAAGAGTTAATGCATATGAAATCATATAATATTTAATCAAGAGACATTTTAGGTGGCAAATATATTTAATCTGCTAGGAGGCATTTGGATTATTAATAACTGGGTGATTCTTCTTTTTAAAAATTATGCTATTACACTGAATATTTTTTAAGACCTTTGCACATTACATGTGCTCATACCAATCCATTTCTGGGGCCATCACTACAAGAAAGACACTGAGGCACTGGCACATGTCCAGAGAAGGACAACAAAGCTTGTGAATTGTCCTATGAGGTATGGCTGACGAAACTGGGGTGGTTTAGCCTGGAGAAGAGGTGGCTGGGGGGATTTTATCATTCTACAACTGCCTGAAAGGAGGTTGTGGTGAGATGCAGGTTGACCTTTTCTCCCAGGCAACTAGTGATAGGACAAAAGAAAATGGCCTCTAGTAGCACCAGCTGGGGTTTAGGTTGGATATGGAAAAATTTCTCCATGGAAAGGGTTATCAAGTGTTACAACAAGCTGCCTAGGGAAGAGGTTGAGTCACCAGTGCTAGAAGGATTTAAAACACATGCAGATGTGGCACCTGGGTACATGGTTTCATGGTGGGCTTTACAGTGCTGGGTTCATAGTTCACAGAATCACAGGATATAATGAGTTGCAAGGGACCCATAAGGATAACCAAATCTAAATCTTTGGCCTGCACACCATGAACCTGAGAGCATTGTCCAAACACCTCTTGAGCTCTGTCAGGCTTGGTGCTGTTACCACTGCCCTGGAGAGCCTGTTCCAGTGCCCAGCCACCCTCTGGGTGAAGAACATTTTCCTAAGTTCAACATAAACCTTCTCTGACACAACTTCAGGCCCTTTACTTGGTCCTGTCACTGGTCAGCAAAGAGAAGAGATCAGTGCCTGCGCCTCCCCTTCCCCTCACAAGGAAATTGTAGATTGCACTGAGGTCTCCCCTCAGTCTCCTCTTCTCCAGGCTGAACAGACCAAGTGACCTCCGCTGCTCCTCATATGGCTTCCCCTCAAGGCCCTTCACCCTCATCCTTAGTCTCCTTTGGACACTCTCTAATAGTTTAATATCTTGGTTGTATTGTGTTGCCCAAAACTATCCCCAGCACTCGAGGTGAGGCTGCCCCAGCTCAGAGCAGAGCGGGACAATCCCCTCCCTTGCCCGGCTGGCGATGCTGTGCCTGATGCGCCTAAGGACAGGGCTGGCCCTCCTGGCTGCCAAGGAACTCCTGACTCAAATTATACATACCAATATATGGTTGGACTATGCCATCTTAAAAGTATTTTCCATTTGTTATGATTCTTATTTCTATGATTATTTTTTCTACCTTTCTCTTTTGCTTGTAATGCTATCAAGTTAATAATAAGAATATTTTAAATTTCTTTTTTTTTTCTAGTTTTTTTTCTTATACTTTGGACATGAGGCACTCATTTTCACTGAATATTCTTCCCTGGGTCTGGAAATCTTTGTGAGCATATTCATCCCTTTGGGCTAAAATACAAATCTGTAAGGGGCACTTGAGGAGTTGTGGACATATTTTCTTATTTTTATATTTATAACAATAAACAATGGCTAGCTTTTATGTATACAAATAGATAATATTTATAAATTAAAGAAATACTCTAAAAGTCTGATCTAAGAGACTTCATAAAATAGTTTTTATATTTAGCTCAGTGAGAATGAGGTTATTTAATGCGATTTCTCTTCTTCGTTCTTGAGGGAAGCATAAAATATAAGCATGCCTATTTCAAGTTTTAATGTGGACATACTGTAGACATTGTAGTTCTTTTTAAAGCAAAATTATAGGTGTCAAGTAGATTAGAGTAAGGTCATGGTAGAAAATTTGAACACTGGATTTTCAACACTGTAAAATGTATCTACCTTCATTTCTGAAATTACAGCTTTTGAAGACACCTTAATGAAGTTAAGAATTTCATTTTGAGAAACCTCAGATTTTTACAAAACAATTTTAGGCCAGTAATTTCAAAGGAAAGTTTATACTAATTCTGTAATTCTAGTAGTTACAACATACTGTGACATATAGGTGAGATAATTAAGCGATATTGTCCATGTTAATGTCCTTTTTTTATTGATAGATACTGAAATATAAAGCATTATAAACAAAAACTTAGACTGTAATTATGGATTACAACACTGTGGATTGTTCATTATATGTCTCCGTGTAGGACATTTTTGCTTTTACCATGTCTCAATGTCTCCAAGCAGCATTTTTCACTTCTTTCTTGTTTTTGGATTATATTTCCAATGAGTGAGGAAAATGAAGCAGAGCTTCGGTTCTGCATTGGAATATCTCATCCTATTTTGGCAATTTCAGTGACCATGTGCAAGTCATTTATATTACCCATATCACTTTTTTTGAAATCAAGTACATGGGATAAATATATATTTTTCCTCAGTACTCATGAGATTTTAGGTATAGTTTATAAAGATCCTTTTGTTCCATTAATGAATGCTTACACATGTATCTTGGCTCATAAAGTGAAACCTGGATTTTCACTCAGTTGAGAGAAAGTTTAACTGCACTAATAAAACTGGACCCTTTTTTAATGGTCACACATATAAAAGCCTGTTCATTTAATTAGGCTGTCTTGAGCAGCTTTTTACCGGAGACAACGTAAACCACCTCTTGAACAACTTATTTTAGGTGCTGCACTGTCTTTACTGTTTGAAATGTCTTGGTAATAGAGAAACTCATTATTTTTTAAATGTTATCATGGAAATAAGATGGTATTAAGTATCCCAATAGGCAACTAGAACATGGCCTTGAGAGCCTTTTAAAGGTCTTTGTCAGTGTCTGAAATTTTGCACCTCGGTGGTGTCAGCTGCTGTACAGCATGGTAATGGGTTCCAAGGGGTCTGTCAGATGCAGCTCACGTCATTATCCTTGCTGTAATTAAAAAAAGGCCTTTGATAATGATGTTTGTTCTCCCATGTTGTGTGTCATATTGCACCAATACTGAGCTCTCAAAGGCCTTTTGTTGGCTACAAATATATAACAAAAGATTGCTTTCCTTATAATTGTAAAGGAAGAAACAGAATGGCTAAATTGTTACCAAAGAGTAAAAATAATTTCATTATGATGAAAGTTTAAAAAGTGATAAACGCTTTGAAACAAATCTCTCATTTTTGCAATGTACGTGACTTTGTTTCAGACATGAAATTTTTTGGAGTGCTGACTTTTATAATCTATCTATCTCCATAATTTCAGTTTCTTTGATTTCAGATCACAGTGCTAAAATATCATGACAGATAGAAGCATAGCATGAGTTCTCAAAGAGTAATATTAGACAAACAAGGACTGCAAAAACTCCTTTAATGGACTTTGGTAATGACTGTGGGATTTAGTCAGCAGCTGAGAATACTCTCCTGATATATGAAAAAGCATCACAAACAGTAAATATTTTCCACTATGTACAGAAGACATATATAGGGGATGGTCTTAGAAGTTGAGGGATTCAGATACACCAAGGAATATGTTGCTAATATTGTTCTTTAACTTCATACGTCACCACCAGGAATTTTGCCTCACGACAATCACGCTCGGTTAAGCTTAGCTACTGCTGTGCCAGCACTTCTATGATGAACCCCTGATTCAGTGGTTTATAAATCCTACTCATAATTTCATTCCAGCTCTACACCAAACCCATAGTCTAACTTTATGTGTTAATGATCTCTTTATAATTTAAAAAAAATCTTCCTCACAGAAATCTACTTTTTCTCCAATTTCTCCACCTGTGCAAATAGTGAAAAATTCTTTTTGATCACTTGAATATAAAAGGCACTTAACTGAACCTGTTTCATAATGTATTCACATAAAATAATGAAACAATTTTGAAAGGCACAATTATCCTTTCTTCTCATGAGAAGAAACTACACTACAGCTGCTGGAGAATCTTCAGCTCATGTAGACTTATCTGAACTATTTAAAACTCCCCAGGGCACTTCTCTGCTAACAGCAAAATCATGTCCGCGCTGAACACAGTATAGGTTGCAAAAGTTACTGATGTCCTAAATACTGTTCTATTCCAGAGCGCTAATTCTCCTAGCAGCCCCTGATTTGGGAGGTTAACAACTCTTAACAGATACCTGCAGGCACTGTAGAGGAGGTACCCTCTGTACAACACATATTCAGAAACCTTAGTCACTTGTCTGAAGTTCCTGTGACTTTAAGGGATTTGTTTCCCTTGCTAAGGGACAAAATAAAAAAATAAACAGCAACATGAGGAAGTAATGTCAAAATTAACTTGAATAATATGACTTAATACAGTCAAGACTACTGCTACTTTATTAATGCCCATTTCTCAAGGGAAAATTACAGTATATAGTGGAAACACTGAAAATTGTTTTGTGCCTTGACTCTATTGGACTCTGGACTGAGCTTGAACATATAGATTGCTATTTGGTTTCCTTTGAACAAATCTTTCAAAGTGTATATACAACTAACAAAGCCCGTGTAGGGCAGAGAGATAAAACAAGCACACACTACCAGCAAAAAACCTTACAAGTGGTTATGCTGAATAAGGCTGAGTGATGAAACAATTTGCTATACAAGTATTTGACTATTCATGAACAAATGCAAATAAATATAAGACATTTTTATACAAACAATATTTAAGTAGTTTTATTGAAAGTTGAGGAATCCACAACAGAGCAATGCAATACATTTAAAATTAGCTGAAATTTGTTAACTCACAAGTAAAACATATATATATATCTTTATAAATTTATTTTTCCTATAACTATGAGCCACTACAGATAAAATCTGGAAGCTAAACTTTAGGGCAAACCACTAGTCTTCTGAAATAAGGACCAGCTGTATGAATTTTGACAACAAAACTTAGTTCTCAGAGTGATGAATAAACCATGAAAAATTCTGGCTTACTTTGTGCAAATGTTGCCTTTGCAATAATAGAAGCAGTAGCAAGTAATATTTTGATTCTATTTATGGAAGCTCTCTACCTTTTGCATAGAAAGGAATAAGTTTGACCACTTTTTTAGTGATTAGTAAAATTACTACATTGCAATTTGCAGTGTTTGAATAATTTACTGCAACAAATGCAAGTTTGAGCACCAGAAAAAACCTAGCACTATGGAACTCAGCATGATCTACTTTGTCTTACAGAAAAGCTGTAAGCTACATCAGTCTTTCAAACTTTTAGGATGACACACGTGATGGTTTTGGAACCTAAGCTAACATGCTTAATGAAAATCAGTAAATTTGCAATGCACAAGGGCTCTCCATATATATAGCCTAAAATCAATCTTTATTTCAAATTCTGTTTTCTTTAAAATGTTATTAACTTTTAATCAGTCTTACTCATACTAACATGTTTATTTGAATATAAACATTCCTGCTTTGCCAGTCCTAGATTCACACATGGGCTAATATATGATAGTGAGTTCTATTCCTTGCAATCTGAAAGTATTTTCCTATTTCCATTTCCTCGTTCAAATAATTGACAGCTCGCAGACAGAGCAGTTATTTTTTGCATGCTTTCTACTCATTAGCTGAAAGTAAGACATGCTCTTTTTTGAACTGTGCTTTAATTAACGAAGCAACAAAATCGTGTGTAAGACAGGACACAGTTGCTTCTCCTCACTGAGAGTAAACAGAGGCAAGCACTGTAATTATTTTCCTGCTACAGCTGTAAGAAACATACAAATATCAGGCTCAAGATGGGGATACACAGATTTGCTTACCTTCATGCATAGTCAGGGAAGAAATATTCCATGCCTGCGTTTAGTTGGTGCTCTATTTATAGCCAATCCTGTCCACACTTTGGCTGCTTAAGAAATTGCATAGTAGACTGATAGTTTGGCATTAACTAGATCCCTGGTGATGCAGGAATATATGGGTAAATGAAGTCCTAATACTCATGGGATATTATTGATATTAGGGCCAGAGTATTTCCCTTTTCTCCCCTTGTTTTTACCCACAGCAGGTACAGGATTAGCAATCAGTCATCATGGTGATTTGTGAGCACATTGGGTAGGTACGCTGGAACAAATAACGCCAAAGGGTGTGCATATGCTTTACATAATAATAAGTGTGAGCAACTTTTGTTATGACATCATAAAATAGGAAAAAAAAATTAAAGGATTTTTATAAACGTGCCATGTCACAGAACTATCATAAGTCTCAAAAGACAGAAGGGCATGCTGGCCCCTTGTGTTCCTGAGCTATTGAAGTGGAAACTACCACTCCCACTGCTGCTGGCCTTAGTGCCTTAGCCCAAACTGTAGTTTCTCAGTAATACGTCTCTATATGCAAAGTTCTTAAAGGCATAATATAAAATCAGCCAACAATTCTTAACAAGAATACTCTTAACAAGGGTAGTGGTTCTTCCCACCAGCAGAGTGAGAGAGCTTAACTTTATATGCCATGCTGTGAAAATACGACCTCCTTTCTCTCTTTACCAGTGCCATGCAAAAACTTCGCAATAAATTTTGACTCACTGAAAGTCACACTCCACACTAATCTAAAAGGCCTGGAGTGGGCAGTGACTTGGCATCCAAATTGCTGCATGATGGAAATTATGGATTACAGTAAATTCCTGTCTGACAACAAAACCAGAGGAAGGAAGAAAACTTTCATACTGTAACACTTCTCCCCACAGAAAAAAATAAAGAATATAGTTAGAAATACTTTGAAATAACTGTCTGATGTTCTGGGTTTGAGAGAAAATTGTCTTTACCCTAATCAGTCTGGAATGAGGAGGACGAGGAAATAGGCACAGATTTGAAATCAAATGATTGAATAAAAAGTTAATCTTCTCAGTTTGGGCAGGTACCTCTCCAGTTGTCACTTTCTTGATTTTTCCTCAAAATGAGGGTATACATCTGTTAAAAGCAATTTCTTAGTGTGTTTTTTTTTTTCAAGTACAGTGAAGTATTTTTAGGGCATCCAGCAACACCAGAATCTTGTCTTTGTATGACCTCCCTTCTGTGAGTAACACTTTTGTTTTGAGTTACGTTGCAGTTTTCTTGCCACAGTTCTTTGGAAAACAATCGTCTGCTTTTGAACATCTCTGGTTACATACACAAAACTCAGTAGTAATAATTATAGTTAAACTTTGGTATTACAGTTTATATTTTTACTGTGCACACCTGTACATTGAACAGCTGGGGAAGTACTTTTTCAAGGTACAAATTATGTAGCATCGTTGCATCCATGTGTTCATTGTCTCTATCATACTAGCTTTAAGAATGGGTAAATGAACTCCAAAATGTCAGCAAGGATGTAGTTTCAAAAATGTCTCAATCAGAAATGCATACTTTTTTAAGGGGCAGGTTTTCAGTTGTATTATGTGGGCAAAACAATTTAATCCAAAAAATACAGGGAGGAGATCTAAGAAATATTGTAGCATGTTTTTAAAATTACAAAGGCATTCTGCCTAAAATGATATTTTAGATTCTGAAAAATAAGTCAAATGAGGGGGAAATAAATGTAGCTTAACTGATTTAAACTTTAACTTTGTAAAGAGAGTGAATTCAGAAACCATGGAAAATTTGGACATTTTAACTGGCAAATCCAAGCAGATAAAGATCTTAGCTAAGCAAGGAATTTAATAGATCAGGAGTGCTGATTTTCTGTTAATCTTGGAAGACTATAGAACAGAGATAAAATTAATGTTTGACAGTACTAAAAAGTATGTGATTCTGACAGTAGCAGTCTTTGTACATTCTCAGCTGCATTCATTGCTGTGCTGATTTAGCAAAATTACAGGGATCTGTCACATACTCTTCATCCCTTCATCTTTTCCCCACTGAGCGTGGGGAGCATGCAGTGTAGAATATTTGTCTTTGGCTTACTGTAAGAAACGTTTCAGTCTATTCTTTTTACATTTGTTTTATAAATGTAAATGTGGGAGAGGGTAATACATAGAAAATTCTCACCTTTTGGATCCTAAGCATATTGTAGTGGTGAGAAAGCTCTGGATTCTAGAGGCATTCTGGGAAGGGAGCATTATCATAGATTACACATCTGCTCATGTGATACCCGGTCTAAGTGATGTAACAAATTGGTGAGAATAGGCTTGAGGCCACAGAATCAAAGCCAACTGGCATTAGTTTGAGGAAAATGGAACTTGCTAAAATCAACTTGAAATAAGAGGCTTTGTTGATAAAGATAATAGTGTCTTAATGTACTTGGACCTTCATGCAGCTTCATATCAAATGATATTTTAATTGTATACTAAAAAGATTCAAAATTATAAGTTAGATCTGAGAATATTTGTCATGGCTTAACCCCAGCTGGCAATAAAGTACCACATAGCTCCTCGCTCACTCCCTATCCCACCCCATTGGGGATGAATATCAGAAAAAAAGTTAATCTTGAGATAAGAACAGCTTATTAATTTAAACAAAATATAATTATATTAATGATGATAGTGATGAAAATTAGAGAGAAAGGGGAATAAAACACCAGAAAAACAAGCGAAGCACGATACAGCTGCTCACTAGTTGCTGATCAATGTCCAGATCAACCTTGAGCAGCCACCAGTGGCTCCTGGCCACCGGCCTGCCCTTTATGTACTGGGTATGCCTTTCTATAGTATGGAATGTGGCACTGAGTATCCCTTTGGCCAGTTCAAGTCAGCTGTCCTGGCCATGCTCCCTCACAGCTTCTTGTGCACTTCCTCCCTGGCAGACCCTGGGACACGGAAAAGTCCTTGACTTGGGGTAGGCACTGCTTGGCAGCAACCAAATATCAGTGTGTTATCAACATCATTCTTATATTGAATCCAAAACAGCACTGCACCACCTAGGAAGAAGAAAACTAACTCTGAAACCCAGCTGAAACCAGGACAAACTTAAATGGGAAATTTCCATCAGATGAAATATGGTGATTCCAGTTTGTCTCTGAGATCAGATTTTCATTGTGTGCTATTCAGCATTTCTATCAAAAAATGGTCGAAGACAAAAAAAGAAAATAAAAACACAAAATCATTTTTGAATGTATCTACAGATAACAAAAAGAGAATGTAGAAAATAAGGAAGATGATAACGTTTAATAAATAATTATTAGAATATTTTGGGATACATGAAGCAGCATCCTTTTAAATGGAGATGTGAAGTCTTGTGCGTAATATGTTGATAAATTAATTGCTGGGTGAATTCGAATGATAATATCATATAGCAGATGGTATGCATTTGGCACTGCTTTTTATTGCTGTATCTTGGTGTTGAGATTTCTGCAGCTAAGAAGGGTATCAAAATAATTTTCTAATTCAAAGAAGAACCATGAAAGTGATCAAAGGATTGCAAATTATGCTTAGTTAAATATGCCTTTAGTCAACAATGCAGGTTTCTCAGAGGAATAAATGGGGGTTGGGTAATTTTGTCACAGATTGGGAATACTGGCATAGAGAATAGAAACAGGTCTTTGCCTGTGTAACAAATTTTAATAAGGTCGACAGGATCAAAAAGTTTATTTCAAATAAGGCTTGCTTCTTTTCTTTGTGGTTTTTTTTCATTTTCTTCTTTTTCAAAGAAAAAGAAGAAAAAAATTGGAAAGGACTTCCAATGCTTCTTCAAATATATACTTCAGGGCAAACTGGGGGTTTTTTTTCCAAAAGTTTTTTATTTCTGATTGGATTTGTTTCAGGAAAGTATCCTGACATTTTTAATCTAAGTAACTCTTTATCATTATCACTAATGTTATACATCAATGTATTCTATCCCATGGCCAGTTCTGTTTTACTTGAGGGCAGATAAATCTTGACTATACAAATTTATCTGTATCTATAATTATTATAATAATCTCACACAACTGCGCTGAGGAAATGTGCATGAATCAGCTAAATAAAATAATAATTAAATAAATGTAATGTTAGGTAAAAATAAAAAAAAACCCCAACATTAAAGACTTAATTAAAAGTCTTCATTTTAAGAAATACAGTACAATCCTTTTAGTTTCCTTTCTGCTGTTCTTTCCTTAAAACTTATAGGATCAAGTTCCTTCATAAATTAAAGTTTAGAATTTTGCTCTCACAAAGGAGAAATATTAAAATTCTGATATACTACTATGATTTAATATATTAGGTTTTTCTCTCACACAAGGACCAAAAGGCAAAATATTCTGTGTTTAAGGAGCATTGGCTACAGAAGACTGAGTTCCAGTGTCACATCATAAGAATTCCATGCCCAGATAATTCCTGCACGAATTTAAACAGACAAATTAAATAGGAGTATAACAAAGAAAATGCAATTATCTGGATTTATATTCCCAAATGAATTCACTACGTCATTCCTTACTTCTGGTTGAATCTGGTCCTCTGACATACACATTCATATTATATATGAGTATATGTGATTTTTTTGTGTATACTAATGCCATAAGAACTACCATAGATATCTTAAATGCAGAGAAGTACAAATTTGCAAATTCCAATTTAATTCTAAAAATCATCCTTGGAAAAACATGCATTCTTCTCAATCTTTCTCTCTTTTCAATGTTTGCAATTTCTTAATTTATTTTTACATTTTTAAATAAAGTTCTGAAATAATTAAAATATTTAAATGTATATTCTTTGTAAATTTCAGTCACAAAGTCAAATGTTCTCAGGAAAGCTAATTAGCTATAAGTCCACATGCACATACCTCTGTATTTTAATTTTATTTGTTTCTATTTTTAAGTGGGTTTGGTTTTGTTTGGCTTTCATTTTTTTTACATATGCACACATTGTTATGTGTGTGCATTATATATTTAGCTCTTATACTACTAACTTAAGGAAATTTGGTTCTGGAGTGTCACTGAACTGTGAATGAGACATCCGATGCAAATAAAAATTATTCTTTAGTCTGTTTCTTAATAGCAGTTCTATGACCCCTCTTGTATCCAAAATGTTTTATCCAAAATAGAAGTAGAGAAAGACTAATACAGAAAGCTTCAAATAGATACTGACTTTAAAAAAAAGAGCCAGCTTCAAGAACTGCAGTTATTTATGCCCTGTGATAGGAATGTCTTATATGCAGTTTCTAACTTGTGAAATTTATTTATGAATTTAATAAAATTAAAAAGAATTATTTCAAATCAAATTTGTACGCATGTGACTACTACTTCAGTTGAGAAAAGGAGTGAGATGTGAGCCACACATTTTCTATATGGGCAGTTTTTCTGAGGACCAAGGAAATCCTCTGCAGAATATTTGGACCCTGGCAACAATTTCAGCTATTTATTCTGATGGGAAATATTTTCCTGCTTCTCTGGCAGAAAGGGTGAACATTTTACTCTGCATGTCAAGTAGGATGCTGTACATGAAAATGGTGTTAATAAAGGACAATGGAGAAGGGAAAAAGATTCTTTCCTAGTTCTTTCAAGAATTTTTGCTTAGTTATTTTACACCAGAGGAGTTGAAAAATTTGGTCATTTTTGGCAGCATTTGGGACATTATATTTCTCTACAGTGATGAATTTGAGGCAGGGTTTTGTGCGGTTCATTGGTTTATTTTGGGAGTTTATTTTTTTGTTCATCTGTTTATTTGTTTGTTTTGATTTTTAGGGTTTTTTGGTTGGTTGGTTGGTTTTTTGGGATTTTGTGGTGTTAAGACTGTAACTGTATTGTTTTTCTTCATTGCCTCTTTGGTCTTGCTGTCAAAATGTGAAGAACTTGACTAAATGAAAGAAACAAAGTAGCACGCCTATGACATATTAAATACTTAAACCACTTATTTTAAGTTGCAAGAAAAGCTATTAAATAAGACTGCAGCTTTATAGCTGAAGGGCTTGGAGGAGGAACGGATGAGAACACCTGCAAAAAAAGGATATTTTATCTGCTCTTTACAGGACAGACACAAACGCTTACTGAGCCTTATCCTTTATACTTCACTGCACTGTCTGGGCATGTCATTTTTGCTATCAAATAATGTTCAGCATATGCACATTTTAAATTATGTTATTAAATGCTAAACCAAAAAGTAGTTATTCAGGTAAAGAAATTGAGTTTAACCTTTTTACTTAAGACAAAACCAAGAATTAATATGAGGACCAAGATTTTTAAGTCCTCTGCCCTGCCCCATCCCCAGCTGATTTTTCCAGTATGTAAAATTCAATGATTTAGGTACAAATCCTGCTTCATTTTTTAGGAACCAAAAAGACGTTTTTCAGTTAAAGAAGTCCAGATGCTGTTTAAATGCAATGTCTCCCACAGCATTAGACACAGGTAGAGGAGGTAAAAAAGCAGACCACATGGAGGAGTTCTGAACAAAATACATGTATTCTAAGTCTTCTGCTGAATGTAGACTTTAATGTAATCACCTTTATCATGCTTCCAAGCACAGAACCAGAGTAAAGGGGGGTGTGTCTGTGTGGGGTGGTCAGGGGATGCCAGCCTCAGGCATGCAGTAGAAGAAGATCTAGCTCCTCTAAAATGAGCTAGGTTCTTTAGCGGTATTGGAGGATTGAGGCCTATATGATTGAATCTTCAGGCTTTAAAATAGCACTAGGCACTTATAAATAAAAACTTCCTATGTACCTGATTTTTATATATTAAACCTGCTACTGAGCAGGCTACAGAAATCTCACCTTGGACATCAAGGAAAAGCAGACTGGTACTCAGCTGGAATTGGGAATAATGGAGAAGGGGGAGCTTTCAGTCTAGTCCCTTGTGTAATGAAAAAGCATAAATAGGCCTTCACCCCTTCCATCTAGATGAGCACTCTAATCACTGCACTTTGACATCATGCTCCTTTCTTTCCCTCTTGGAAGAAGCTCTTTCTTGTCTGTTTGGTTGGTTGGGTTATGAACTGTGGAACTTCACAAAGGAGAGCCATGAGGCCAGTGCAACTCAAAATACCTACAGGCAATCACGGCAGTACACAAGCAAAACACAATAGACTGAGCTGTCCTGAACCAGGAGAAGAAACTAAACTAAACAAAACTTCACACCCCAAGCAGGGGCCTCCACTAAATGACCTGTGGCATAATTTTAAGCACACTGCTACCCTAAAAGGAAAGATCAAGATACTTTTCTAAAAATGCTTTTTTTTCCTTAAAATTTTGCAGGGAAAAAAGTGAGAACCACTTTTTGAATGGTGGAAGAGAATGAGGAAATTTTTCTTAAAGTAGGTGAAGCCATTTACTTGAACAATAAGATTAAGACCTGCAATTCTTGATGAAGTATCAAAAACTTTGTAATATTGAGGTGGAGGATAAGAAATTTTGCCATCTTTTTCATTTTCTTATTGGATGAATACTGTCTGTCTAAAAAGTTTGGCTGGCTGTATGGAGTCCATCAAACTAGTGCATTGCAATTCTAGGTACTTGGCTTGGGTTTTTAATTCAGAGCTAGAAAACAGATGATCTAATCCTCCTTTGCAGTTTAGACCTTAATGGTTTTCCAGGGCCACAGAGTAATAACAACAAAAAAAAAATTGTCTCAGGACTTCAGCCTGAGAAGTTATTTTCATTTTCTATTCAGAACAGACTTATAAAGCGTTACTGCAGTCATGCAGCTGAGAAATTCCACTTGAGATATGAGTGGATTTTTATTTTTATTTTCCCAAATTTGCAGAGGTTTTGTCGTTTTCATGGTCTTTGCCACCCAGACATTTAGGCTAATATGAGTTAATGATTGGCTTGCCTTCAAATGCCCTACAAGTACCTTACTGTGTAAATCTGCCTGTTTGTACTGCACCTCTCTCAGAAATAACTGAGAAGTAGGATTTCCATTTAAACTTTTTTTTTCCCTGAAAATCAAAGATGAATTATTGTTTTAAATGGATTTTAAAATAGCTAGTACATGCTACTTTTAGGTGCTATAGGAAAGATGGAAGTTTTGAAAAAAATTTAAGAGGTGATTTTCTAAAATTATTCAGTGATTTATACTTTAAAAATGCAAGCACGTGGAATAGTATAAAATAAACAGGAAAATTCAAAAATAATATTTTCTATTTCTGCTTTTAAATACTAAACTTTGAATTACTAAACTTGTTATTAAGATTCCTTGTTCTGCACTTTCATGCTTTGCTGCTCACTTTGTGTTATATAAGGGATGTACTTGCTAATGTCCTTTTTTCATTTTGTACCTGACATGCCATTTTGTTTTGATACATATTATACTAACACAGCCTGACCCGTCAGCTGAATATATAGACATGTTATATACAATGTGAATATCAAATTCTGTATCAAGAAATATAATTATAATATACAAATACAGAATATACTGTCTTGTTTTTTAAAATTAAGAAGACTTACATAACGTAAAAATCTGACATTTGATTAATTCCTAATTAATTAAGAATCTTTCATAAATTAGGGTACAATCATAACTATCTGTGTGTCTGGAGGAGGAAGATCAAGAGAAACACTTATGTACTCAAGATTTAGACATCAGAAAAAATAAAGAATGACAATGTAGACAGCAATGTGTGTGAATGTGTGAGCATACCTATTAGTTCAGAAGACAAGACAAAAGGGATATGGACACCGTGTGCAGTTCAGGTATGAACGTGAAGCCGGAATTTTGGAAGTGCTTCCACATCTTAGAATTTCATAGCCTGTAAGGATTTTTGTCCATCAGAAGTGATGAGTAAATCTAAAGTAACTAAGATATTATCAGAATAACAGTAATAAATAGACTAATAGAAATAAATAGTTCTCAACAACTGAGACATACAGCAAACAGTTGCCAAACACTTTTTCTCTATTCTGCCAATTTCAGATTTTTTTTTCCCCCACACTTTCTTTCTTCCTATCCCTCTGGCAAAAGAAGTAATCAGAAATCATGGTTTTAAGAAAGCTGCCCTAGGACTCTTTGTCAGGACAACATGGAAGAAAGTTAGAAGAGACAGGAATTGAGGAAACATCAGAAACCATTCTTTATTCACTTTCTTGAGGGTTTTAAACACTTTGGCATAGGTACGCCGCATTCAATAAAATGACACCTGTTCCTTACTTCATATGATCAGGTCATGGCAATCAGCTTGCAATATTCTTTCTTCCTGTCAAAATAAAAAATACTTTTTTTGTGTTTCTTGGGGTGAATGTATCATTCTTATGTGTTCAGAATTATTTTGAAAATTAATGGAAAACTTAAGAGAATATTAATGCTATCTTATATTAATCTCATTCTTTGTCATATGTAGTTTACACTTATTTTTCTGGCTTTTTGCACAGTATAAAGCAAACAAAACTATGAGAGGCCGAATAGTAGTTTTCACTTTTTAAAAACTACTGACTTAATGATTTATAATTATTTTTAAAAACATTTTTTAAGCATTTAAAAACATTTAGATGCTTTGCCTTGCATACAGAAATAGCAAACGCAATAGCATTGTATTCTTGTATATTTCTATGAAATCCCTATTTGCTCAGAACAAATCAACTCTGTAATATGTCTCTGCAGCAGTGGGTTATTTTGATCTTTAAGGATATGCAGAAATTATTTCTTCTCTTTGGATTCCTTTTTTATTTTTCTAGTTTCCACATTTTCTTATGTTCAAACCATCACTCAACCAAATATCGGCCTGAACCATCTCAAGCCAACTTGCCACAGCTTGTCACACAATGCAAAAAATGACTGTTTTCCCTTGCAGAATCACGGAATGGCCAAGTTTCACTCACAATACTTGAATAAAAAGAAAAGAAACAAAATTATATGTCCTATGAAAAAAACCCCAAAATTATATGTGTTGCTGTTTACAGCCATATAAATAGTTCTGTAAGAAGTTCACTTGTGCTCATAAATTGTTGAGCTTCTTACTTTGTCTTGTTTGACTGTATATATTATTTATAGAATCAGTAAATTATTTTCATAGAAAAAGTAATTTCCTTGTATCTGTTACCTCAATACTTCATCTATGATAATCACCTCAGTAACAGGGCTGCTTATTCTTTCTAGATGACTGGAATATTGACAACAAAATGAAGTAGAGTATTTTAGCTATATTTGTACAGCTATGAGCAGTCTGAGATTGTTGACATTTTCATAAATATCCAATGAAAAATATTATTTTTTTCAACAGCATTGACAGAGAAACACATAGCCAAAATCTAGTCATACTTTTCTGTCTCTAATCAACAAAGCCAACAAATATGTACTTAATTTAAGTAAAAGAAAATAGGTTTTAAAGTGTTACTTCTTAGTAAAATCTTTTTGTTTAAGCTTTTGTTTAAGTTATGTGCTTCACTTGAACGTAGTCTTTACACTAAACTGATGTTCTATTTTTCAGTCTACAGACTGAAAGGCCAGAAGATTTGATATAATTTTTTTCAGTGCTGACACCTGTCTTGCCACTATAAATTGAACCATGACTTTTTTCCACAGAACTACAACTATTTACCAGTGTTTTCTGGTTTTGCTTTTTCATTGTTTGTGATTTGTTGTGTTGATTTTTTTGTTTGGTTTTTTGGGGGTTTTTTTTGGGTTTTTTTGTTTGGTTTTTTTTTGGCTTGGGTTGGGACTTGTGGGATTTTTTGTTTGATTTGGGTTTTTTAATTGTTTCTGGTTTTTTAAGGAAGCAGCTAGATTTCACTTAAATGCAATGCAATAAATAATGGTGAATAGTGGACAGAAATGGTGGAAAACCTTATTGACATTTTAATGTGCTGAACATAGTACTCAAACAATCTAACAGCTTTTCTAGCTTGCTTTGCACATGTAGCTAGTTTCAGAATGTTGAAATTCAAACAGCAGGCAATTAGAAAAGCTAAATTTATGTCACAGTCTGATAATATTGCCTTTTGTTCCAACATTTGTTAAAGGTTGAGAAAATTATTTATTATCTTTTGTGTTCTTGTGAATCATAATTTAAATGAAGTATATAGTGTACACAGTACATGCATGTCAACCGGCTATACGATGACTGTCCATATTTTTTTCTAATATCTGGATCAAATATAAGCATAGCATTAGGTTCTATATTTAAATGTAAATTTCTCACATTCTTCGCTCTTCTTGCCATGCTTTTCAAGTAGCATAACAAGTTGTGCTTTAAGCATCAAGTACTCTGGCCCTGTTTCTCTTAGTGGAGTTTGATGCCCAGACATTTATATAGGGAAGATTTGATAGTAAGAATGATGACTTCTAATATACTCCTTTGGCAATGAATTAAGGAAGATTTAATTAAAATCTCTGTTACATTTGTCTACCTGTCATGTTGAACTACTATTTTCTCCTGATATCTACAAACTTGAGAATTTTGGAGAATGCTCTTCAGCTTAGCAATTTCAAGTAAGTAACCAAACAAAAATCCAATCTCTTATTTTTTGGATGAAATCTGTAAAAGTGATTGTGTGAATTATGAATTCTAAAGGGTTGCTTTCTATCCTTACTACATTAGATATTTTAGAATTTTGACTGTTTTTTCCTGCTAGAATGACTTCATGGAAGTTGCAAATCTGAAAAGTTTATATCACAAATATTATGGTTTTTCGTGAAACAAAGACAACTGGAAGGAAACCCATATCAATAAGTGTTTATAATTGAACAATCAGGTTACATTTTCTTTTCCCTTATTTAATATCTATGGATTAGTCAAAACATTCCGTTAAATAACCCTTAGTACTGTAATGCTTTAGAATGTTTTAATTTTCAACATATTCAATGAGAAATAGAAGTATAAAAAGTGCAACAACTGCAGATCTAATTCTAAATCAAGTTACAATGAAATTAAGAGAACCTATGTCAATTCGAAAACAAGTAAAATTTTACATCACAGAAATAGCAAAAAAGACCAGGTTAATTAATTACCAAACTTTTAGATAATTAGCACAGTGCATGTTTCCGTCACATTCTATTATTTATATCATCCTCATATAATAGGATGTATCACAGTGAAATGACATCTGCACCTGTTAGTAACCCAAGAAATGAAGTGTGGCAACAGCAGGCTATGTATCTTCTAGGTACATTGCTTATATCAAATTAAAAAGTTTATTAGTATCATTAATATGTATTGATTTCAACTGTAACAGTAGACCAATGGTGAACTCTTCTGAAAATGTGATGTATTTTCATCACTGCTTACACATTCCATGGTGGACTACAGTGTATTCATTCAGCATGAATGAATTTTACAAGTCTGATCACAAACTTCTAAATATGTTGGGTGACAAGAGATGTGTACAAAAAGCTTTCTGTCATCTAAATTAAAAGTATTTTTTAATCAAATAGTAAATTAATACCCTAACAGATTGTGCTACTTTGTATTTATAGGCAAGGTGTAGACAGGTATGATTATTAGACTTGTAGATGTATGACTGATGATGAAAATCTCTCTTAGTCTTTCATGCTGATCAAAGGGTTTGGTTAAATGTGTATCTGCTCTATAAAATCTAAAATATTTGTAGCCATCATATGTGAAAATGTGACGATTAATCTGTGGATAAATAGGAAAGACTAGAATTACTTAAATTTTCAATCTGATTTTACAGAAATTTTATTTCCTATGTAGTCCATAAGCTGATTTTAATAAGTGGTTGAGACAAATACATTCCAAGGTATTCTACTTTGATTTATTATCTTTAATACTCGTTTATGTAGCACATAAATTCTCCAGAAGATTAAAACTGGTAAACCAGAAACCAGCTATGAAGTTTAGGCATTAAACAGATTCTTAGATTAGCAGAAATATACATGCATACGATTATATGTCCTTAACAAATATTTTACATACTGAAGAAAATCTAAAAACCTAAACCAACAGGTATTTGATTAATGTTCTTGAAAGTAATTAGATTTGTCATTAGTGAAGTGTCATTATTTTTACTAGCATAGATTCCCCAACTCTTAATGCATGATTCCTTCCCTAAGAAAAAGGGCAAAATATGTAATAAATTCTGATATGGATCTGCTTGTCTCTGTGCTCAACCAAATTAAAAAGAAATGAAAATGACCTGGGTTTTAAGATGGTTTTATCAGACCAGTTGCAGATGGAACATTTTGAGATCACACAGTGTGTTTAAATCTAAGGAAATGCATAGATACTTGTGATTATTCATGTTGCTTTGTGCCATTATATAAATTGTCAGTTTCAATAGGCAAAACCTAGTACTCAGGAAGGCAACATGATTTTAGGAGAAAATTAATAGCTGAATAAACTGAATTTAGCTTCATGATAGTATATTATAGAAACAATTTTGGTTTTATTCAAAAGTTACACCTTCTGAAATAGATCTATTTGTCTTTACAGGGGGAAAATAGAAAACTCTCAAGTTGCCTTTACACTGTCTAGAAAATCATTCCAGCAGCAGTTCAGTGGGCAGACCTAGAAGCATATCCGTTATAAACTTCTGCTCTCTGGGATTTATAATCTAGCTGTAAAGTTCACTCCAGACTGGAATTCGGCATGAAAATGCTCACTATCAAGTATTGTAATTTTAGCATACTTACATAGGGAAAATACTTCAAAGAGAAACTAAAAGGTCCTAAAAGAATTCTGAGATTTCTTCATAAAGTTAAGTCAAGGCCAGTTTAACAGGTTAGAAACTCCACTCCAAAACCTTAAAAATACTTGAAAATTAAATTAAAAATTATATTTACGGAAGGGAAGATATCAAAGCTCTAAACCTTCTGTTTGTGCAGCAATTCTGTAATTGTAAAAAAAGGAGCAAAATTTTTAATGTGTTGTGTTGATGTCCTGTAACTCAAAACCAACAGCCTCTAGCATTCATTTTAGAGCAAAGTCATGGCTAGGAATGTGAATATGAGACAGAAGATTGAAAAGTGAAAGAAGGGAACACAGAAAAGAAGCAGCCTTGCTTTAAAAGATTCCTTCAGGATTTGTTCAAACAATATCTTCACTGCCAAGATCAGTCCTCATGAATCTTGGACCCAAGATACCAGTGTAAAAAAACGTTGGAAGGAAGACTTTCCCTTGGTCAAGGAGGATTGGGTTAGAGAACACCTAGAGAGATTTGACATCCACAAGTCCAAGGGCTCTCACATAATTCATCCAAGAGAACTGAGAGAGCTGGTGGACATTGTGAAGAGGTGATTCACAATCCTCTTTGGAAGGTCATGAAGATAGGGCAGCACCTGAGGACTGGAAGACAGAAAATGTCCCCCTGAAGGCAAGGAGGACCCAGGAAACTACCAGCCAGTTGTTCTCACTTTGATCCCTGAAAAGGTGATAGAGCATCTCATTCTGGAGGCCATCTTTATCCACATGGATGACAAGAAGGTGATCAGGACTAGTCAGCGTTGATACACTAAAGGTAAATCATGCATGACGCAGATGATGGCCTTCTGTGATGAAACAACTACCTGGATGGATGGTGGAGAAAAGTGGATATTGTCTACCTTGACTTCAGTGAGGTTCTCAACACTGTCTCTCACATCATGTGATAAAGCCAGGATGTGTGGACTGGATGAGTGGGCAGTTAGGTGGATTGGTAACTGGCTGAATGGCAGATCCCAAAGGGTCACAACCAGCAGCACAGGGTCCAGTTGGAGGCCTGTCAGTAAAGGTGTCCCCCAAGGCTTAATACTGGGCCCATTGTTCATCAATGACTTGGATGAAGGGGCAGATGCCTCCTCAGCAAGTTCACTGATGACACAAGGCTGGGAGGAGCAGCCAGTACCCCAGAGCTGCAGCCCTTCAGGAGGGCCACAACAGGCTGGAGATCTGGGCAGAGAAGGACAATCTGAAGTTCAAGAATGGCAAATTCAGGGTCCTGCCTCTGGGGAGGAATAGCCCCCTGCACCAGCGCAGGCTGGGGATTGACCTGCTGGAAAGCAGCTCTGCAGAGAAGGACCTGGGGGTCCTGGTGGACACCAGGCTGTCCATGAACCAGCAGAGTGTCCTGGTGGCCAAGAAGGCCAATGGTGTCCTGGGGTGCATTGGGAAGAGCACTGCCAGCAGGGCAGGGGAGGTGATCCTGCCCCTCTGCTCAACCCTGGTGAGGCCACATCAGGAGTGCTGTGTCCAGCTCTGGACAAGGGGGACATGGAGCTTCTGGAGCAGGGAAGGGGGCCGGGGTGTGTGGGGGGCAACAGAGATAATTGTCCTTATGAAGGAAGGCTGAGGGAGCAGGGCCTGTTCATCCTTGAGAAGAGATGACTGAGAGGCCACCCCATGAATAATTCTCTGAAAGGTAGATATCAAGGGGATGGAGCCAGGCTTTTCTCAGTGATGCCACGCAACAAGGCTAGAGGCAATGTGCACAAATGGATGCACAGGAAGTACCACCCGAGGATGAGGAAGTACTTCTTTACTGTGCGGGTATCAAAGCACTGGGACAAGTTCCCCAGAGATGTTGTGGAGTCTTTCCCACTGGAGATATTCATAAACTGTCTGAACACAATCCTGTGCCCTGTGCTCTAGAATGACTCTGCTTGAGCAGGGAGGTTGAACCAGATGACCCACTGTGATCCCTTCCAACTTCACCCATTCTGTGATTCTGTGATTCTGCAATATTGTCTTGCATTGTTTGATATGGTCACAACAGAAGCTGGAAGAACTTCTGCCTTTGTGTGACTGTAACTATATCCTTTTGATGATGACCCTTGTGTTAATGAGGTGCTTAGAATCCAAGAAGCTTGCATATTAGGTTAGAAACCTGAGCTTAAACCCAGGCTTAAAGAAGAATTAAATTTCATAGTCTAGGTACATTTTGAATAATTTTAATAATAAGGAGTATGATTTTAATATGTTTTTCATTTATGGCAATTCTTTTTCTTCATAAGTAGGACTCTTCTCTCATAAGTCAAAAAATCTTTATTATTTTCCTGACTTGAGTTCTCTTATGTTTATAGATTTGCCATATCCCAGCCACAGACGGTAAGTAATTATTTGACCTATTGACTTTTCCTTAATTTAACTTTTTTCTACATATCTTTCTCACTTAGGGACACTGAACCAAGACAACTACCAGCTTATTAAAATCACATATTTTGAATATGGGACTCTTGAAATTTGAAGAGAAGTGGTAATTGTTTCTTCTAATAACAAATAAAATTTCTTCTTTTTTTTTAGTAACATCTGGTAGATTAATTCTCATGTCAAGACACCTGGATGAATGATTTAATTATAAAATTGCACTGGTATCATGTTAATGTCTATCATAGTTTAAAATCAAATACTAATGAAAAAATAAGAATCAGTTGCACAAACCTGTAATATTTTTCCTATCAAATAATTAAAGGAGTGAGTAGTGAAAGTGTTGCTGAAATTAAAGTAAGAATTTACTATGAAAGATTCCCATTATTTAGGATGAGAAAATAAAAAGAATACCAACAATGAAGGAAAACAACATAAATCATCTCTAGTACTTTATTCACCAAAAACTGAGCAGATGTTAGCTCATTTTGGAGCTAAGCTAGCATTGAATATTTACGGAACCATTAATATTCCACAAATTACAGGAAATTAAATTCTTTTTTATATGGCAGCATTAATTGCACCGCCAGTACTTTGCTTGTTGGTGAGTTCCTCAAAGGTTTAAATTAAAAAAAAGCTTCAATGTATTGTTTAACTTCAGTAGCATCATGTGTCATTATGTTTCTAATCACGGCATATAATGTGTACTGCGTAGTCATGGTGTGGAAAAACAGGGAGATGTAGTTGTCTTGTAAGAAACCAGGGGAAAATGATTTTTTGCCATGTGTTTTGAAGACTGCACAAACAAAGAAAATTGTTGTTAAAAATAAATTCCATTGAACTGGTTTATATGGAGGCATTTCTTATTTACTCGTTTCAAATCATGAGAAGAAACAGGCAACACAAATCGACCATCACAGGTATTATTAAATGTAAGACCTTCAAGGTTAACAAGGTTGTCAAACAAGCAAACATGTATCTTGCAGTTCTGAAGAACATATTTGTGGTCTTTATCTATGTGTCTTTTCATCAATGGCTGATACTTGTGAAGAAGAAAGGGTTCTGAGAGATCGTATTTGCAGCCCAAAATGGTTCTCTAGGTCTAATAAGACATCCACATGTACCTTGGAGAATTAATAGGAAGTGAACATGAATGTTTTCAATTCTCAGAAGTGTTTTCCTCCATAACAGAAATTTATGGGAAAAGAATTTTTGTCTTTTAATATTTCATTTTCTAGTTCATATAATTCCCTAATATTAAAATGGTTTTCCTTGTTGACAGAAATTAGCTAAAACCTTAGGTATAAACTTAGTGTAAAAGATTCTGGATGGTACAGCAAAATAGGAAGGTCCAACTTCAGTAAATTAAAGGCAAAATAATTTCAATTTTTTGGCATCATATGACTAAATATTAGTTTCTAAACTACTGTAATAGTCAAAGGAGTAGTACAGCTGATAATTTATTTGATTTAGAGGTGAATTTAATTTATGCTGCATCTGAACCTTAATGAGTCTTGAATGCACTGTCAGATATTCATGGTCTGGCATTTTGAGCCTTCTATACAACTTTGTGTCATATTTTCTGAAGCAAGTAGCTGATGCTACTCATTGAAGACTTAAACAATGTCATAAAAAGAGATATTGAACAATTACTATGTCGTTAATGCAAAAAGATGTCTACATGAAAAGATAAGCAAAAAGCAAGACCTTTTAAAATAGAAGGAAGAAACTGAAACTCATTTTAGGATCTTAAGTTATCTATGAACTAAAAGAGAAATACTGATACCATGATGGCACAGATAAATTTTCTGCTTTGCGGATTTATTTTTAGGTGGTATGAATCAAATATACACTGAGAGAACAACTTTAAAAAACAAAGGAAAAGTTGACAATGAGAGTTTGTCCCCAACTTGGCTGAAGTGAACCTATCCAGGATGTTTCATCCTAGCTGAGTATGTAACTTAGAAAATTTTTCAGACTGTAAGTGTCCTTAGCTTTTCCAAAAGGGGATTGTGAGCTGCAGCCAGTGTTGCAGGAAATGCCACCTGCCTTTCTGAAAGATTAGCAATCAATCAAAAAGGGCATTCTATTCATCTAAAAAATCATAAAACATGACTTTACCATAGCTCATTGTTTGTTTAAGCAATAATTTTAATGTAATTAATTTATTTTCATTTCTGCTGGTTTACCTTGTAAGAAAAGGGAATGTAATGAAATGCCTTTTTGTTTGTGCTTACAAAGGAGGGCATGAAAGCTAGCTAGAGGAAAGTAAGTGATGAGATTGTCTGCAGTTTACTGCAGCAGGGATTGTAGCTCAGTGTAGGAGTTTTTAAAAGATATTAAGGTTTCAGATATTTCTCTGGCCGTTTTTCTCCAAAACAATAATAAAAACACAGTAAGAAAGCAGAAGGAGGAAACATGATCATTCTCAGATCCCATATTCTTACACTGTGTTTTAAACAAGTAGAAGCAAGCCTACGAAATGAGCAGAGTGGAGATGCTTTGTGTCTGCTTATTTGCTCTTCTCCTGTTTTAATCATCTCTCAAGAGACACAGGCAATAAATACTGTCTGTGATGAGAACATTTTATCATACCATTGAAAGAAAGTTATCTCCCCTGGGACAGTCCTTGCCTTGTGGGTATTTATGAGTATGGTGATAATGTCACTTCCAGCAAAATTACAATTAATTATGTATCATTGTTTGTTATTCTAAAAAGACCAGGGAGACTAAGATTTACACGATTATGTATTTGCAAAAGCAGTTTTCTCTGCCTCCTCTAACACTAACATTCAGGGAATGTTATGATGTCACAAACCATAAACACAGTAAAATTCACAGGTCAGGAAAAATACACTTTATGCTTTGCTACTAATGTAAAGTGTGCATCTGAAATTTTCCATTCATCCTTATTTAGAAAAGCTAGCCCAGCAAGTGCCTTAGTTTTGCAGAACACCATGAAGCTAATGCTCATACTAACAGGGTTGCCTGAGCTGGAGACAGTGCTCACCTTCAGTGTAATAGGCCACGTGCATTTCATATTGACTTGCCCTTTCTTGTAATAGATTTACAAAGCCTAGCAGAATTGGAAAACAGTATTTGTTGGAAATTTTTATCCTTTTTTCTTCCTTTCAATGTTTTAATGACTTGATTTAAAACTTGTGAAAGTCAATGGGAGCATACAGAGGATGTTATCAAGCAAGGTTTGTAAATGTTAAGTACCTTGGACTCTTAACGGTGTCTAGTCATCGTCAGTATCTCTGAAAAGTATTAGGACTGATCCAGGCATGATTTCTGAAGAGTATCAGAGCCCCTGTTTATAAGTATAAATGCAAGCCTCTACTAACACCCCTGGTTTTTGTACAAACACCGGTAATTTGCACACGCAGGGACAGCTCCTCTAGCCGTGAGATGTAACAGCCCAAGTCGGGGAATGGCCAAGCCGGGAGCCCTGCTCACAGGCTGGGAGCATTCCCAGCGTGCCGCACAAGCCCCTGCGCTCCCCAGCGCGCTTTCATCTTCCTTCACTTCAGGCTCCAGATGTGGGAGGCAGCACGGTGATGGGAGTTCAAAGCAGCAGCCCATGAAACGGGCTCATCCAGCCTCTTGCAGCGGGGAGGCTCCTGCTGGCAGTGAGGCCCCTTCTCTGGCGGCAGCAGCGCGGTGCTGGACCAGGTGCAGCTGGCAGCCGAGTGCGAGCCGTGCCGACAGGCTGTGTCTGGCACGGGAGGCGGGGGAAGCACGGCGAGATCAAAGCGCGCAGGGTGCGGCGGCCGCTCCTGGCTCGGAGCCCTGTCTGCTGCAGCTGCCTGTTGCCACAAGGCAAAAGGGGCTGTGCAGGTCAGATCTGTGCTCGCTTTGGGGGAAAGGGGAGTCTGCAGTGCCCCTGCGCTTGGGATCCCGCGCACAGCAGGGGTAAAGGAGGGGGAATAGAAAGGAGGCAAGGACAAGAGCCGTAGACTAGGGAGGTGGACACTGCCAGAGGAAGACCTGAGGAGCTGCAGCCCTGCTTCTCTCCTTGCATGATGGCTTGGGAAGTACACTGCAAAGTGGCACGAAACTCTCTGGATTTGGATATCCAGACAATCTGGGTATTAGAGATGGGAAATGCTCAAAAGAGGTTTAGAAATCTGAGCCAAATACCTGATCGTCGAATGACGCTTTATCATCTGGAGTACAACACAAATTACTGCTGCTGTTTCCTTGCCGGAACACATTGCATTACTTTATTTAGCTCTTATGCTTCGGTAAACATAAGCTACTCTTGTGTAAAAAGTCAGGTAATCTCAGAAAGCTTTATCTTTTTCAGGTAAGAAAGTTCAATATTTGCTGTCAACAGAAGAAACAGATTTTGCAATCTTTTGAAACTCCAGTTTCTCCAAAACACACAGCTTGCAAAGAACAACAAGGAATACTATTGGAACTTTCAAAATGTGGAATTAAAGTTTTTTTCTAACAAAGATGGCTTGAGTGGAATTTTTTTTCTCTATTTTTACCTTTTCAGTCTGTCCAATTGTAGAAACTCTGTTTACACCATAACAACATAACATTACATTCATAACAACAGTGAGCATTTGAAAGATAAATGAGATTTTGGTCAAAGAAATAAAAAAAAAACCCAAAAAAACACTCAACCATGGAAAAATTATTTAAATATTTCAGAAATTTCCATTAAAAACAACACCAAATGTACACAAGACAAGGTGTGTCTTGTCTGGATGCAAAAACTCTAAGAAATTTTACAAAAAGGAAGCTAAAAACATTCCCATACAGCTTTCAAAAGCACAAAAAACACTCTGGGTCTCATAAACAAATAAATAAATACAACTTTTGTAGTGTTAAAGCAGATAGAAGGCTTATGTATCAGGATGAAAAGGTGAAGATATTTAAAATTGGGGCTATTCTCAGGCAGTACTTTTGTCCCTATTTTTTCTCTTTCTCGTTCTTTGTCCTTTTTTTTTTTTTTTAAATAAATGCTATTACTTTGCAACTCTCTTGGCATTTTGCAAGCAATAAAAAAGGCAAACAGTGTTGTTTTCTGTAAATTGCTTCTATCTAGCCCTCTGTGTTCTTGCTTAAATGGAATATGTAATAACTTTTATTCTGCTTTTTTGAATTTGATAATTATTACATTTACAGGCAAATAAAGTCACAGACATTTCCATAAAGGCAAATGACTAGTGCTACACAAAGAATGCTTCAGACATTTTCCTTTCATTTCATATTTTATCCTTTATCCTTTTGGAAAACATTAAACTGTCACACTGAATGAAAAGCTATATGGACCTTCCTCTGATTTTGATAAGATTAGTAATATGTTTTTCTTTAATTAAACAGAGCAATCACTTAATATTGAGGCTACTGATCTTTTTTTAGACAGTATCCTGACGAATTTTACAAATCAATATCTCAGTTATGAACTAATCCCATTTGTAATAACCCTTCTGTCTTTTAACAACAAAAAGTAGACTGACCCAAAGATGGCCATACTCATTATTTTTCAAGAAAAATATTTGAAAGTGTTCCTTATGGTTTGAACTAGGATGTATAAATGCTTGCTTTCTTCAGGCAATGTGGTAATGATAATTTTCCAAAGGAGTTTTTTTAGATCCCAAGACAATTTATCTCAGGAGAAAACATTCAGTTTTTTGACATCACAAATTTCGTAGTATCTTACTCTCTCTCCACCGAATGGGCTCTTGAGCAAGCAAATATCTAGGCTGATCATTTGACCCTTGCACCAGGCTGCTTTTCATCAGCTCTGTGTTTCTGGTGGTAATACATGTAACCAGCTTTTTTGACATCCCTGCCTCCTCTCCTAGAAATGTAAACAATTTTCCATTTTATTCCCCTGAAAAAAACCCTTCATTTAAAAGTGTGCATGCAATTGTACTTTCCGCATTTTCATCTTTTGTCTTTCTGCAAACACCAGTTACACGTAAAAGCGGAAATAGAAATTTTGCGCAGAGTGTTCCCAGGTTTGCAGAGCTCTAGTAAATACGCTGCTGTCACCCAGCAATTTTATTTTTTCCACTTTTTGTATTAAAATGTCAATAAGTGAAAAACAGTATACTCCAGCTATCCTTGAAATAAATCTTCAAGAAATCCCTCATGAAATTAACTTAATTCTGTGTCCACGAATTTAACTCAAGAAAGAAGTTTGCTGCAATAAGGTACTGATTTTCAGCTGGTGTTTCAGGTGTGCTTGAGGGTCTGAACTCTGCTCCTGAAGAGGTTTTTCAGAGCATAGGGTTCATTTGGGCTCAGCTTCAGAAAAGCATTTAAGGAGTGCTGAAGCACATCAGTAAGTGACAAGCACCTAACACAGAAGTAAATGTGAAAACGTTAGATATATACTTAAACTGAAATGTGTTATACTTTACTGTAAGGGACTTACAGCTAGAACTGTAAGGATCTTAGAAGATTCAGTCATTCACTTTCTAGCTTGCTTCTGAGTTTGATCAGTTTCTGAATTAAAAACTCCACATTTTGTTATATCAAATGAACCTGTGGCTATATCTGTACTTTATCAAAGACACAAACTAGAAATTTAGTATTTAAAGGAATCTCTGAACAACTGTCATTACTTTGGTAATCTCTTGCAAGAACAAGGAATGTTCTTCTTGTACTAATAAATCATTCTATAAAAATACTTGCTCATATTGTTTCTTTATTTGGTTTTTTTTTCCTTACTTTGCAATCACAGAAAAACTTTTTACAAAACGGACAAAAATAAAGAAGAGAAACTTTACCTTCCTACTTTAGCATAGAGATGCAGTTATTTGACAGCTGACCAACCTTAGTATGCAATTATAATACAATAAGCTATGCCAGTACTTTGCAGCTAGATGTGATACATACAAGCAAGGATGCAGTCTGAAAGGATGTAGAACCAGGTGGAAAGAAGGGGCTGAGAAAAATGGTCTAGATGAGACAAATATGTTTGGTATCCCTCCTCAGCTGGTTGAAAAGATATAAGTTAGGTTATTTTAAACTCTTTTAGTTATACAATATCTACTTACACCTGCAAGCCTCAAAATATTCTATAATCTAAATTAACATACGTTTATATATATGCACCTAAAATACAATTTAAAAAAAGATTTAAATAGTTGTTGTAATTCACAATGCTTCCTAAATGAAGACTTTGTGCTCTTGCTCTTCCTTTCAAGTACTTGTAGCTGGTCAGGATCTGGTTTTGTGAGCAACATCTCCACATCATTACAGAATGATTGCTTGATTACTTTAAATGCTTCATTACTTTTTAAGTATTTTAGATCTTATTATCTTTCTACTAATTTAGAAGGTAAGACCTGACTCAAACTACATTGACATTAAATTTTTGTAATTGGCTGTTTCAACTGAGTTTGAATTTTAGTTTCTTTAAAAACCTTTTTATATTTTAATATCTTTTGTTTGGGATTTTTAATGTCAGTGCTGCTGATAGAGTTGACCTCTAAAATGACAGGGTACTTATAACATTTTTACAAAGAGAGATAGTTCCAAGAAATTTTCCTTATCTTACATCCCATTTCACCATCCCCTCTTACAGCCTAACTCTGTAGTACCAAAAGTTTCATTTGCTAATTATTCAGAATTTACTCATGCTCGTGTGATTTTAAGACAGTCCAAAATGTACAAACACAGGAAAATATGACATTTCTTGCCTAAACAAATGTATGGTTTGAACACAAGATTTTATGAGGGCAGACTATCAAAAACAAAAGAAATCATTTAAGAATATTGTTTACATTACTAGCAGGAGCTGCACAGTTGTTGAATTTATTAAATATGTCATGATTTTAAGAACGGATTTGAGAAAAGGGAAGGAGATAAAGGTATGCACATATTTGTATACTGCATCTCTATGGGAAGCAGCATAAAAAGTAAAAAATTACTTTGAAAATCTGTGAAATGTTTAAGAGTGGTTGAAATCTCAAGTCAGTCAAAAAAAAGTCAGCCTTTACAAGCTGGATGAGAGGAAATAGTCAAGATAGCTATGAGAATCACTGAGATTGAAATTGAGTAGTTTTATGATCAAAGTGATAAGAGAGCGGGAGCCAGTGGAGAGATGTTCACACACTAATAAAATGGTCAAAGCAATAAATTATGAAAATAATTGCACCAGCTCCCTGGAAAATCAACAAAGCCCTCCCATTCATGGGGGAGTATCAGCACAGGTCATTTGAATTAATCTAGTCTTAAGTATTGATTAATACATCAGACCTAAGAGAGTGACAATACTTTGGTGAGTGTATGATATCTAATTAAACAGTATGTGTGAGAACAGCACTTCTGTCATCCTGGTGTTGAAAGTTAATTTCTGGGCATGTTGTTTCTTTCAAGTACCATTTAGTAAGACATGACCTGCTTGGCACAGTACGGATCTGTTTTATGAATATGTTAAGATGAGTAGGTATTAACCACATTATTGTACAATACTGTCCAGAAAGGGTACCTTACACCTCCCAGCTTCAGCTGTTTCATCCTTACCAGAAGTGTATGATCAGGATTTAATTACAATGGTGGGTTAGTATAGAAAAAAATCTTACCTAAATGTGTTTCTTACTCCCAGACTTTTAGCAAGATTCCTTGTTGATAGATAAGTGAGGATTAACTTCCAAAATAGGGAATAAAAAATGTTGAATTCTTTTATAAACAAAAATACTTGCTCTACACATAATATTTGCTGTTTTCACTTCAAGTTTTATGAATCTGGAAAATATCCTTGATACACAGAGGACAACTCATATGGTTCTTTATATTTGGAAATATCTAACCCACCTCTTCTGTCATGTAGAACCTTTTGGCTGCATTTTCTTGGAGTTTAGCGTCTCATTTATATAAAAGAGGTAGTTCACATTGCTCAGGAGTATTATTTTGAACTGCTTGAATGCTCAGAGTCTAATTCTGTCAGGCATATTTGCAATATAGGAACACAGACCTGATGAAATGAGTGCAGACTTTTCTAAGCTACACATATCCAGCTTCCTTAATTTCAGCTTCTGCAAACTTTTCAAAAAGTTTAAAAACTTTAGGGAGAGAACGTGACTTTGTACTGGAAAATGAAGGCCTGAAATGTGTTCCTATGGTTTATATCAGTTTGGTCCTACAAAATAAATGTCCTAAAATTATGTGGTGAATATTGGCTGATGGTGAAGTATGGATCTGAAAACTCTTGTGGCTTCCACAACCTTCTTCTGTGAGACTCTGAATATCTATAGACCTCTGACATTAAGTCCCATTCTGAACATGGGTATATGTTTGGGGTTTTTAGTTTGCATTTCAAGAAACAGTCAGACCTTGAACATACTTATTTCCATAAACGTTTTTCTTTTAAATTTTAATTATGCCACTTAACCAATAGGGCTACATTCTTGGTGGCTTAAAAGACTAGCTTTCTGTCTCTTCCAGAAAGAAAACATGTGTTGCAAATTATCTGTGACTGATGCAGTTTTTCTACTTTTCATAGAAAAATAAATACTACCTTAATACAGTAATGTTCTGAATTTATATAATATTTTCTTAGATTATTTTCATGAGGCTTCCACATGCCGTTAGTATTTGCAGTGTCTCATAATATCCTGTACATGGTACTTAGCTTCAAGATAAATTTTAACCTTTCTCAAGGACTAATTTGTGCAACTTATGATACAATACACTGGATTTTTGAAAGCATTACTGCAGACATACTGAAAGACATATTTTAATCTCATGAGAAAAATGTGATTCTGCTACAAGTTTCTTGTTTATTTGTTTTATCCTTTTTTCACCTTCCTAAGTTTTCTTTCTTTGACTTCAAACTTTCTCGTATTGAATATTATCCATTCTGAAGGGAACTGATTATTCCTCAGGAACTGAAGATACTTCTGTAAAAATCAGGACAGGATCTGGACTGGTTGCTGTTTTCAGAAACCATGAAGAGTACCTGCTTCAGTGTTCTTTTTAAGGTATAGTAAGACATTTGAGCATCTGAATACCTGCTTATGTGGTCACACAGTAGGTAAAAGTCAAATCCAGGCATATTAGGAGGCAAAATTGCAAAATATCTAAGATTAAAACCTTAAATTAGAGTTTTAAAATAAGTTTGAACAAGCAAGGAAGAACCATATAAAGTAAAAAGAATCAGATACAAATACCAAAGGTAATAAAGAAGTCGTGTGTGAATGATGATCATGGTCCTACTCATACAGCAGGCTGATTTGGTATCTGAACTTTGTGTTGTTCTTTTCAACTTCATGAAATCTGAGATTTTTCAGGAATTGTCAGTATTTATCATAGAGATGTACTCCAAAGAGTGTTTCTATTTCTTTTGTTTCTGCTAAGGCTTCTAATTTTCCATTTTTAACCCTCTATATCTTCTTGATGAAGCCATATTTTTGTTTATTCAATATGTGCAGAAAAAAAAAACCCTGAAGAACAAGAATATGTTTGCCTCATCATTTAGTTCTGAGCAAGGACAAAGCATTTTTTTACTCCCACACAAATACTCAAGACTGAGGTTTTATCTAGGTCAAGAAGTAGTGTGAAGTTACCAGAGTGAATTTACATTATGAGAGTTTTTGCCTGATGTCTATATTGTCCATGTTTTATGAGGAATTTACTTCAGATTAGTCTTGATTTGGTTCCATGGTCTAAAATACCAGGTAAAGAATGCAATTTGTGCTCCTGAATTCTATCTTTTAGTTTTGTGCTACCTGTAAGAAATCCAGTCTGTCTGTCTCTTCCAAGACTGTTTCAAGAGTGCACCACGGAGTCAAAGAACAGAAGTAGATGTCTGGGGGTCTGATTTTGGCTGAAGTAGAGTTAATTTTCTTCACAGTTGCTAGAATAGGGCTATGTTTTGGATTTGTGTTTTTCTTATTGCTGGGCAGGGCTTATAAAGAGTCAAGGCCTTCTCTGGTTTTGGGACTAGCACACTGGAGAGGAGACTGGGGGTGTATGGGAGACTGGGAGGAGACACAGCCAGGACAGGTGACCCCAACTGACCAAAGGGATATTCCAGACCCCAGGACATCACGCTCAGTATGTAAAGCAGGGGATGTTTGGAGTGATGGCATTTGTCCTCCCAAGTCACCATTACATGTGATGGGGCCCCGCTGTCCTGGGGATGGATGAACACCTGCCTGCCCATGGGAAGCAGTGACTTCATTGCTTGCTTTGCTTTGTTTTTGTGCGTGGCTTTTTCTTTCCCTACTAAACTGCCTTTATCTCAACCCATGAGTTTAAGGCTTTTATCCTTCTGATTGTCTCCTGCAGGTGGGGGACTGACGAAGTAGCTGCATGGGGCTTGGCTGCTGGCTGGGGTGAAACCATGACATTGGAACATTCACTTAGAGTGCATTACTGATGCTGAAAAGTAAACAGATGTAGTTTAGCTTCCAGATATAAATGACAGAAAATACTGCCTGCCTTGTACTGAAGCAAAGAAAAGGTGTGAGTGTTCACCAAAAAGTCAAGAGTTCACTCCAAGTCTAATGTTTTGTGCTTCTGTTCTTTCCAAACCAATGGGAGAAGAAAAAGAGATATCATCATTTTATTCTATCTCCATGCAGTTTTCTTTCATGTCAAGATATTGTCCCAATTGCCTTTCTTTCTTTTGGGATGTTAAGTGATTTTTCACGTCTCAAATCTTTAGAATATAAACCCAGACCCCATGGTTTTTTCTGGATTTTCCTAGTAAATGACACATCTGGTAAATATGTTTAAGTGTAGCATATAGTTCAGTGTGCAAGTCTATATAATGATAAAAAAGGAATTGGAACTATTAGCCAAACCATTTATTTTATATGAGCTTTTCAAACATGTTGATTGTGCTCTAAACAGGAGTGCCCCAAAAGGCCCAGTAGACCTTTCACTGTAATTAATACAAAATATGGATGCATGTCAGACAGGAGTCAAGGGAATTCTCTGAAAAGCTAAAGTATTGTTCAGGAGACAAATGTGCTTTGGTAAAATGAAGTCACTAAGGATGCCACAGCCGGTGTGGTACATGGCCCTTGCAGCTTCTGTAGTTATGTGTGGTAGTAAAATATAGCATACACATAGCCTTACAGGTAGTAACAGAGAAATATATATGTTTTCATATATAACCTCTCTTTAGAGTAGGACTGCTATCACAAGCTCCTTCATGACCAAAAAGATAAACAGATAGCTGATTCTATATTTTGCATATCTGGTTAGGAAGGTAAGACTGATTGACCTGCATTTCAGTCAGCTAGCTACAGCTGAGAGTTTATTTCAAAAGATCATGAGATATTTCTAGGGACTTTTAGTACTGATTTTGCATATTGAAATACTGAAGTTTTGAAAATTCCTTGGGAGCATATTCCCTAAAACAGCTTGAGCAGATTTAGAGTAAACTAGAAACAGAAGAGAAGAGCACCCTTCTTATGTGGAAAAATAATTACATTTCCATTTCTATACTAATCTAGTAAATAAACAAGAAAATACATATGATCCACTAGGGAATGAAAAAAAAAAAAAAAAGCTTGAGATATAGCTAAAGGAAAACCACCTGAATTTGATATTATTATTTGCAGACAATTTTTTAAAAATATAGAAGTGCACCCTGAAATTAATAGAAATTTGGAAGTATCAAAGCTCATGGAAAAAATTAAAGCAAACTTGGATAAGGACTTATTTTTCATGATCAGTTAAAGATTGAAGATATTACTATACAGACTGTATAAATTTTATCACAATTAAAATCATCTTTACACAAAATCCAGGAGGAATTTTCTCTCACCAGCTTGAAGTTTAAGAGAGTTTCAGTCTCAGGAAATAATGCCAGCTGAATAATAACAGAACAGAGCTCCTATTGGCCTCAGTGAAATAAACAAACAAACAAACAAGCAAAAATGAATAAACTCAAAACCAAATCAATCAATAACAATAACAACAAAAGTCCCAAATGCCTAAGAAGCACTTAAGAGAACTATTAATAAAGATCATGGTGGTATCAGACACCAAATACTCCCATGCAACAGCTTCAGGAACATAAAGACATTAAAAATGTTGCTGAATGTGTTCAAGTATTTAGATAATGTGACCAAGATGCGGTATGTACAATAAAGTTCTATTTCTAGGTCTGAGATCTTCTACTGGAGTCTTCCACATGTTGCCATTATCCATCTCTGCAGAGACTGCTTAGAAAAACGAGATGTTGTTTAATCACTGTATTTTGGGCTGTCATTTCTTAATTTTGATAGTTCCTGAAAGAAATTAGAATACTGGGAAAAAGAAAATTTATTCCACTCCCCTTAGTTATAATACTTTGGAAGAGAAAAATGTATTGTATTTTATTAATCCACTGGGTTAGAAAAAAAGTTGCAAAAACAACAGATTTTATTGGTCTTATGTTAGAATTTCATTCATTACCCTAAGAGTATGGATCAGTAAATCACAATTGCCTCTATTCAAAAGCAAAGTCTATAATTTCCTTTTCAGCATGAAAGGTTACTCAACATACCAGAACAGAGAAAGAATACGATTTAAAGTCCTAGTTTTGAACGTCCTCATTCCAGCATAAATCTTTATTGGTCTCCTAAGATTAAGATCTTAGGTGTTTTGATGTCAGCCATTTAATAATGCAAATTCTTTTTATCTGCCTTTCTTCTACCGACCAAGATTCTCTGACTTGTCCTTTCTTTCCCCAATGTCCTGCAATCTCTTCATTTTCCCAATATTCTTACTACTAAATATAATTCCTTATCTTTACCTATGCTTCCTTCAAGAGTACAATGTATACATCTATTTATGCTTAAGACTTTCCCCTCAGTATCTGACTAATGCACTTCCCCTTACTTCCCCTTCTCCATTCTCTTCATGGTAATTGCTATAGCTTTTATTTTTCTGAACATTTTTTTCTTTTCTTTTTGTACATCTCTTATTGCTTGTTCTGTCTGTCACTCTCAAGAATGTAAGAATAGCTGTACTAGGTGATGATAAAGATCCACTTAAATTAGTGCTGAACAGAGGTCACTTTAAATGTACAGTGTTTGTTCCCATGGTAGTCTCCCAAATTCAATATATCTCACAGCTTAAGATGATGTGTGATTCTCTGTAAACCAGATTCTCTGGTGAGTGGTTCTCTGTAAACCAGAATCTGTGTTTTTTTGCAGAAAGACTGCAGCATAAATGAAAAATTGTCCAAAATCAAATGAGTTTTGGCCTTTTTTTCTTTTTTTTTGGGGGGGGGAAGGGGTGGGAAGGGGAAGATACTTTGAGATTACTATATTTTTTCAGCCGGTTTTGACACTCAGTAATGTAAACATATAAAATCAAAATTTAAATCAAAATTGCTCTAATCCATGTAATAATGCTATGGTATTATCTTCTCATAATCCAGTTGACATGATATTTCTATTTAAAATAAGTGAAAAGTCCTTAGAATGGAATCAAGAACAGGGAAGGTAGAAAATTTGATGCATTTTCACTACAAATGCTTAGATATAATCATTTAAATCTGCCAAATGGTTTGAAATGCAAGTCCATGAATATGAAAGGTTGTTTTATTATCTTTGCTGTTCAGTGGAAATGGTATTTTTCAAAGTTGTAGCTCAGAGTTTTTCAGGTCAGATTAACTTATAATTTTGGCAACTTCCTTCCAAATGGTGAGGTGCGATTAAAATACACGCACACTACAAGCAGAAAAAACCCAAGTAATAAAAACAATTTACAGTCCAGAAACACGCTCTGTAATCATCCCATTCAGGAAGTTATGAAGACTTCCTAAATTTCTGGCTGAAACATTTTATATTTGGCTGAATTTTATAGTGTTTTGTTGGCAAAAGTCTTCAGACTTTTGTCATAACCACTATTAATAAAGTTTGTATACTTAGTAAAGCCAACCAAACAGCAGTGAATACACCTATTGAACTGGCAAATGGTGCTGATGATAAGATTTTTGTTGTGATTGTCCTGATTTCACCTGGGATAGAGTTGATTTTCCTCCTAGTAGCTAGTATAGTTCTGTGTTTTGGAATTAGTATAAGGCTATTGCTAATAACACGCTGATATTTTACTTGTTACTTCATAGTGCTTTCCCTAAGTAAAGGATTTTTCAGTGTCCTGGGCTCTGCCAGCCAGGAAGTGCACAAGAAGCTGGAGGGAGCATGAGCAGGACAGGTGACCAAAGGAATAGTCCGCATCACAGAACATCATGCCCAGTATATAAATGGGAGCAGGGTAGTTTCTCAGCAAGTGGTGACCCATTGTATTGTGCATTCCTTGGTTTTTAACTTTAGATTTATGTCTCTCTTTTCTGTTATCTTCCTTTTTGGTAGTGGTAGTAGTAGTAGTATTTTACTTTATTTCAGTTATTAAACTGTTTTTATCTCAAGCCATGGATCTGACCTTTTTCTGATTCTCCTTCCCATCCCACATTTTGGGGGGATGGAGGGGCTGAGGAGGGAGCAGCCATGTGGTACTTTTTTGCTAGCTGTGGTTAAATTATGACAGAAGTCTTCAACAGCTGAGTGTGCAGTTAGTGTATTTTCTTAATGCTTAAATAAAGAAATAAAATCAGAAACAATTAATCTCTGCTCAAAACAGATTCAGGGCCCTGATTTATCAGTCAATTTTCAAATATAGATAGCCTTTTGGCATTTGTATTCTGCTTTTCACATACTTAGATTGAAGGTACTTGCAGATCTCAAAAAAAAATCAAAGGGGCATAAGAAGATGAATGAGGCAAGTTCAGTGCCAGCTCCTTTTATTCAGCCTGTATGATAAATATGAGGATTCTTAGTTCTCTGTTATTACCTGTTCTGTTACAGGTATTTTATATTTATATATGGACAGGAGTACAAACATAGAAATGACAGTAGCTGGCATGAGTTAATATCCACAGTCCTGTACCTGAGGCTGATTTGCTAGTCTACCTATCCCTTAATCATATCAGAAAAATGTCCTTGAGTTCCTGAAGACACAGAACCAGGCCTATCTTTCAATACTCCTCCCAATTTTTTATTTTAGGATTACATACCAAACTGCTGAAGACACAGAATTATAAAAAACGGAAAAACTAATTACTGCTTTTCATCAAGACCACTCAGATTCAACACTCTGCTCTTTTCCTCATCATGATTTTAAGCCTACTTGAGAAACTGCCACAGACAACACAGGATGTAGCAAGTAACACTGTGATTGAAAATACAAGATTACTATCAGTACCGTGTAATTCTTTATGTATTGGCATCTGCTAGCATAGTTAGATGAGTTCATCTCAAACTGATAGCTGTACGTGGTCAGGAATTTTCTTAGAAATATGATAGATGGAAAGGTAATACATACATAGCTATGCCTGTGAATACATTGCCAAACACACGTGCAGAGTCATAAAAATAACAGTACAGTGTAATGCTGTTGGTAGTGAGGCTAGTTTTGCTTGAAAGGATGATGATGGATACATAGAAGAACTTTTCCTTCATAATCTGGAATGAAATTCAAAGCATCTCAGAGCTATCTCTGCTGATTTGGAGGTTGTTTACTCAAAGCTTAGTTTTCATCCAATTATTGGCTCACTGACAGTGAGGAGAGCAGGCCCTTGCTCAGACCGTTGCCCCAGTAGGAGTTTTTATGGCATTTCTGGCCAAGCATGTATTATCAGAATATTTTCATTGTCAACAGAAGTGGGAAAGAAAAAGCAAAATTGATTTCCTTTGTTATCAGGTGATGGTTAGTAGTTTATTTGCAGAAGTCTTCAGCTCCCAAAAGTAACAGCATTTCATACTCCAGTGTAGACAGCTGCTGACTCACAATGAAGGTTTGTGTCTCTGAAGACAAAGTGAGCTGCACAGGGGTGTTCTAGACATAAAGAACTGACAGCAGAAACAGTACTCTGTGCCCTCATTAAAGAACTGGGCATCTACCCAATTAAGCTGGGGTAAACAAAGCCATTTCAAAGTCTTCTCTGCTCAAAAAGCATAAAAAGAGCATAAGCTGTGGTATTAGGATGGTAAAATCAAATAATCTGAAGAAAACATGGGTATTTTCCAATTTAAGCGTTTGTTTCCCTTCTTTACATGTAATATTAAGTATTTTCAGGTCTAAGTCCATATGATAGTAATTTTGAAATATTTCCTTAAAAAAATTATAGAGTATTAATAGTGAACCTTATTTGAATCTTATTGCTTGTGTATATTTGAGTAATCATTAGCCTTTAATATAGAATTAAATTAAAGAGAAAAAGCTGAGGAGGAAATTGCATACTATTTCTACTCTATTCTAAAACAGTTACACAAACCTTTATCTAGGCTGAAAGGGCAGTATGAACCAATAAAAATTTTAAAAAATATTATGTCCCTTTCCATCTCCTTGTGCACAGTAGCCTGGTCTCAGATTGTTGGTGCTCGCAGTCAGCTTGAGGTTGGAGAACTGGAAGCGTGTCAGGGAGCAGATTCAAGTTCAGAGGTTCTGCCAGCTCAGCCCGGCCCAATGCCACCCTCAAGCTGGTGACAAGCATTTCTAAATCCAGATATTGGCTACAGTTTACTCCTAGCATGAAATGCTAGCTCCACAGAAGGGAGCCAACATGTATCTCCCTGTTTCCTATAGCAAAGAGAATGGTGAAGAAGCAGAAGTATTAGCTTTGGTACAAATATTTTAAATAGGAGGATTTTTCGGGCTTAAAGGAACATTGAGGTGTGCCTTTTGTGTGTGCCTGTTTTCTTTATAAAATGGGACTTCTAAAGTATTTGTTTATGTAGCCTTATCTCTTTTCTCACCAGTTTCCTTATGTTTTAAGGAAAAGAATCAGTTCAGCTTCTAATCAAATCATTACACTTATCTGGGGATATTTTTGCTGCCTAAGGGCAGCTGTATTGGTTACCTGCAGTTCAAAAATCCTTCCAGTATAAGTGTTGGTCTCAAACACTGAATTAAACAGCAGTACTGCCCTTTAAAGAACATTCACTCTTTCAACAGTATGAATGCAGAGATGACTATATATCATTTTCAGTAAAATTCTTCCTCTACTGGCAGCAAAAACCCTTTCTTACACTTAAACTTGATTTGTTTTACCGCTTGTTAGCTTAGTTTATAGAAGATTGGACAGCATTTTTATTGCCTCATGGGTTTATTGCATTTTTTAATTGTGATATAATGTGCCAAATCCCTTGGCAAGGAGGAACTATATTATAGTTTTATAATGCTTTTTTTTTTTTTTTTTTTTTTGAGGAGAAAAGGCTAGGAGGAAAGAAAGTCTGTGCCTCAGGGTAAAAACTGGTGACTTATTTGGTTCCGCAACACAAGACTGAGGAATCTGAGCTCTACATTTCCATCTGAACATCTTTTTTTTTTCCTTCTGAATTGGGACAGTCTACAATTAAAGTTTCATTTTTATAAATAACAATCCTCTAAGTTCTACATGGAAGGGAGTAATTGCTGTGAATCAGAATACACGCTCACACAAAGAGCTGTAGGAATAGATAGATAGTCTTTGCAGTATTTTTGTACTGCCGCAGATAGCTCAGATAAGCTTCTCTGATTTTCGATGCTGCACTTTTAAAGTTAGCAGACACCATACAAAGAAGTTGTGACTAAGATCTAGATAAAATCTTGAATTTCTAGAGTAAGCCTCTCTCTATGAATCATAGAATCAGAGCACCATAGAATGTGCTGAGTAGGAAGGGAGCCATCAGGGCCATCGAGTCCAACTCCTGGCCCTGCACAGGACTGTCCCAAGAATCACACCATGTGACCTGGAGTGTTTACCAAATGTTTCTTTTGAATTCTGTCAGGTTTAGTGCTGTGACCACTCGCCTGGGGAGCCTGTTCCAGTGCCCAATCTTTTCAGACATCCAACATAAACCTCCCCCAACTCAACTTCATGCCACTTCCTCGAGTCCTATCACTGGTCACCAGAGTGAAGACATCTGTACCTGTCCCTCTTCTTGCCCTCATGAGGCTGTTGAAGCCTGTAATGAGGTCTCCCCTCAGTCTCGTCTTCTCCAGGCTGAACAGACCAAGTGACCCCAGCTGCTCCTCATGCAGCTTCCCCTCAATGGCCTTCACCATCCTCGTGGCCCTTCTTTGGATGCTCTCTAATAGCTTCATATCCTTCTTACATTTTGGTGCCCAAAACTGCCCCCAGCACTCAAGGTGGGACTCCCCAGTGCAGAGCAGAGCGGGACAATCCCCTCCCTTGCCCGGCTGGCAATGCTGTGCCTGATGCCCCCCAGGAGAGGGTTGGCCCTCCTGGCTGCCAGGGCACTGCTGATTCATGTTCAACTTGACATCAACCAGGACCTCCAGGTCCCTTTCCACAGCTCTGCTCTCCAGTATCCCATTCCCCAGTCTGTACACACAACCAGGATTGCCCCTCCCAGGTACAGAATCTGGCACTTGCCCTTGTTAAACTTCACGTGGTTGGTGATTGCCCAGCCCTCTAATATGTTGAGGTGTTTCTGAAGGGCCTCTCTGCCCTTTAGAAAGTTGGCAGTTCCTCTCAATTTAGTGTTGTCACAAAACTTAGTATTCCTTTGAGTCCTGTGTCCAAGTGACTGATGACTGTGCTCTCTTTCAGGTGTTTTTCAGTATTTCCCAGAATAATCTTTTCCATTATTTCCCTGGGCACTAAAGCAAGACTGACAGGACTCTAGTTTCCATGGTTCTCCTTCTTGCCCTTCTTGCAATCTGGGAAAATCTTAGCCAGCTTCCTGTCAGCTGGGACCTCTATGGATTCCCAAGACCATTCAAAAATTATTGAGATAGGTTTTGCAGTGACATCAGCTAGCTCCTGGAGGATTCTTGAATTAATCCTATCAGGCCCCACAGTTTTGTTGGGATTCAGCTGGAGCAGCAGATTCCAACACAATTTCAGGGTTGACCAGGAGTTGATCATTCTCACAGCCTTATCCTCCTGCTCAGGGCACTGAAACACCCTTAATCAGTCATCTGTATTGAAGAAAGAGGCTAAGAATGTGTTAAACCCCTCTGTCTTGTCCCTGTCCCTGTTTGGGAGGTGACCATCCTCATCCTCTAACAGGCCAGTGTTATTTCTACACTGCCTTTTGACATTAATGTATTTGAAAAAATCACTTTATTTTCTCCCACATTTCTGGCCAGCCTCAAGTCCAGTTGAAATTTGGCTGCATGAATTTTCTCCCTACAGTGGCAGGAAGTATCTCTGTATTCTTCCCATGTCACCTGACCTTGCTTCCACTGGGCACAGACCTTCCTCTTTTACTTACTTGCAAGAGAAGATCCCTGTTCAGCCAAGCCAGCCTTCTGCCTCATCTGCTTGACTCATGATATTTAGGAATTGCCTGGTAATTAATTAAGTAAAGGAAAATACGCATATCCAGGGATTGCATTGAATTAAACTCATTATTTTTATCTGTAATGATGATTAAATTCAATATAACTATTCTTGGATGTCTATCAGTGTATAGACATCTGCGGTTGTGTAATGGTTCATTTTTCCTCAAACCATACCCATGTCACATGTTCATTTTGCCATATTAATAAAAGTGATAAAGGATAGTATACACTGCCCAGTGCATTTACCTTTGCTTCATAGACTTTTCTTTCTTAGCCACCTAAAAGCTTTGGTGCTTAGCCTCAATAAATAGTGAATCTAATAATAAGTCTTACTACTCTCCTGCAGTATCCAGGAGTCTCCAGCTACAAGGACACAGAATCAGAAAAAGTAGGTCAAAAGTCATTGTCACAACTATAGTATTCACAGTTTCATTTCTGTTGTTCGTTTTGGGGTTCTTTTTTTTTAACCTAGTGGAAATTGTTTTCTTTCCAAAGCTGTACACGTGATAAGTTATTATGTCCTGAAAAAAATAATGCTGTTATTATTTTGTGTTCTTCTTATTTCTTTTTTCCAGCTTCTCTTCTCTTCTGTGTTTTGATTTTATTATACACTACAACTCATTGTATTCTGAAGACAGTAAGGTATCTAGAGGAACAAACTGTCTTTTTCTGTAAAATTTTATCAGGTCATTGTTGAAGTATCCAAGGAATACTATTGCTGTAATTATTAAACAATATGCTATATTAAACAATGTAAATGAAAATATGATTTCCAGATGAACTTTTTCTGTTCTGGACTAGAAGTTGAAATTAAATCTAACATTGCAAGGTTTACTTTCAATGCTTATAGAAGTTCATCTGCAGTCAACCAGTATGTCAGCTTACACCACCCCACTGAGCTTCCCAGAGAGACCCTGAGCTTTGAATAGTGTCATCTCCATCAGAGAGCATTGTGACATGTCAGACATCCTTAAATAAGAATCTTGAAACTTTCATAATTTTTATTGATTCTTGAATAGATCATTCAGGAAAAGACATCTAAATGATATTCTGCTCTTAAGAATATAAACTGTCTGTTGTGTTATGCCATTACTACTGAACCATGACGTTTTGCTTAAAAGAGAAAAAAATCATGAATAAAAGGAATAAATATAGGGTATGTAAAGGGAAATTAAGACAATTAATAATAGCTACAGTGGCCAAGTCATAAAGGAAGTATTTTACAATTGAACTCCTTTTTGAGGCTACCTGCCATATACACAGGATACTCCCAGCACTCAATGCCAGTCATTACTGTGTTCTAACTAAAACAAGAAAATGTCATAAAATTCTCAACATTCAGTTTCTATAAAGTTTTACAAATATGTTCTTATAATTGTACACATGGGTGTCTTAGAGAACATATTTGTTGTTCTTATTTCTCATGCTCACTTTATGCACATGGTGGCTAAGTAACTTGTGCCTTTTCCTAATCAATGGTCAATGGATAACTCATAATTTCCTCAGGATACACTCCAATTCAGCCTTAACCATCCAGGACAGATTTGGCACAGCTATTTTTAGAAGGAAAAAAAAGTCACTTGATTACTGCTGTTTTGGAAGTGCAACAGCTGTCAGCAGACAGAAACCTCAATTTTTTATCCAGAACATAAAAGTAGGTCAAGCAGCCTTTTATCATGCAGACAACATTCAGTAGTTCAGACTGGGGTGAGAGTTTGGCTGGCACTTGCCACTCTCAAGGCTTTAAGCAAAAGCCAGTTGAGTTTTGTTGACACTGTTTTCCTCACAGTCCTGTAATGCCTTCTTCTTAATGAATGTCCTTGCTCTTCCTGCAGCAAAATGCATAATCTGGAAAAGCTCTCTGCTGATATATCTATCGCTATTATAATGTTCCAAGGGATTTGCATACTCGAGGTGTGTAACAGTTTTGCATTTCATTCCAGGCTGCCTCACAGCTAAACAAAGTGCTAAAGTTTTGTCCCTGGGGTCAGGGTCAACATACTGCCACATTCTTGCTGATCATCTGAAGGGCTCCGTTGCATCTGACTCCCTGAACGGCTGCTTTTAGCCAGGCACAGCTTTAGAAGACTCCAGCCCTGCATTCAGCAATTAGTAGGGCTACACTCAGAAGGATCCAGCAGAAATGGCTTTTTCCTCTCGGACAATGCTTTTTGTCCAGCTGCTGAGAAAAAAAAGTAAAGGCATAATCTCAGAGTCATAAAATGGTTTGGGGTGGATTGAAACTTTGCCATTTACTCCAATCCTCCTCCACTGAGTAGGACACCTTCAACTAGACCAGGTTGCTCAGAGCCCTGTCCAGCCTAATTGAATATTTCCAGGGATGGTGCATCTACCACCTCTCTGGGCAGTGGTTTCAGTGTTTCAGCACCCTTATTGTAAAAGCTTTCTTCCTTATATGTAATCTAAATCAACCCTCTCTTAGTCTGAAACCATTACCCCTTGTCCTATCACAACAATCCCTGCTAAAACATCTGTACTCACCTTTCTTATATGCCCTCTTTAAGTACTGAAGGACAGAAGTAATATTGTGTTTCCTAGTGTTGGCAAAACCAGAAATTATTTATCTATTTCTAGCTCTTTTGGTTTATTTGGTAGTTGTAATTTTTTTTTTTTTTTAAGTAGCAGTTAAAAGTCTGGCAATTTTGTTTATTTTTCTGTGTAAAAATTTGGAAGCTGTTAAATTTTACCCCAAATAAATTTATTCTAAGGGGAATCTGGTTTTGTTTAAAAAGCCTGATTGTGGTGGAAAAGTTATGAAGTTCTGCTTAATTGTCAAAATGTCAATCTCATATCACAAATGTGAGATCCCAGTTTTACAGTACCCAAAATAAACAACTAGTTCAGGCTAATGAGTTCTCAAACAAATCAATACTGGTCTTTAATGCTATAACTTTTTTTTTTTTTTTCTTAAAGTGAGATATAGTAGGGAATGGATGGATTACCTTACCTTGCCAATACTGTATACTGTCTACAGCTACTCAAAGAACTCCTATATGACACTGTTATAAACAAATCAGACACCATATTATTTTGTTTGAAAGTTTTCTTTGAAAAAGAAGAGAGACAGTACAAGAGATTCCCCCTTATATTTATTAGTATGTAGCAAAATAGCCAAAGGAAAAAAAAAAGATTTTTTTTTCACTTGCTTATTTGGTACACAAATAACTTTAAAAAAAAATCTTACATACATTTGCTGTTGGGACATTTCCAGTCTTCTGTGATGTTGTTGGAAATGGCGAAGTGTAAAATGGAAGCTTCTGTTCTAGCAACTCTGTGACTTGACACAGAAATAAAAGCCTTTTACAGGGAATCCATTTGTATTCACTCTGGATTTCAAAATTATTTCCATCCACTGACAGCTCTGGAATCTGTGTACTTGTAAATGCAATATGTGCAGATGTCAGGAGAGGCTGCCAAGAGTCTGGAAAAGCAGCAGAAGCTGGTGTTGTCTGGTTTGATCAGGAAGGGGTTGACAGTCAGACAGTGAAAAGATCCATTTCGTGTGACAAGAAATATTTCCATATATAGAGCATTGATATGTGTGATCCTTATTTTTTCTGAAACTTGAACGTAAGTGTGCCCGTGAGGATTTGTCTGCATATTTAGAATGGAAAAAACACTGCGGCCTGGAAGATCAGCAAAGAGGATGTCAGGGAGCTGAAATAATAAACACATTGATGCTGGAATTTTTGCTTTGTTTCTTCATTCAGATTCCACTTGGTATAAATACAGTAATTTTTTAACCATGGAAAGTAGGGAACTGTTTGGAAAGTATTTCATATAGTGGGAAGACATCACTTCATTTCAGCTTGAGGGAAACGCTGCAGCCATTAGTTTTGTACTTGTTTCAGTTCAAATACATAAATACAAGAAGTACTTGCCAATAAATATTTTCATGTACATTTGTTAAACAGTTAGTTTGAAAATATATTACTTTTTATAGTTTAATGGTGGAGACAACTGATTTAGAAATTTTACAAGACTTTTAAATTTCATTAGTGGTTTACTTTCCAAATGTTGTGATCTCTAGCTTTAGGTATTATTTTAGTTGTTCCTACATACAAATCGAGTTGCCTAAAAAACTTGTGAGCTTAAAAACAGACCTCTTCATTTTTTACCCTCAATGGCATTTAAATTGTAGAACTCAGAAAGTAATTAGAACAATATGGTCTACTGGCCTATTACCTAACATGAGTTATCCTTGCACAGTGATTCTCATTAGTGAGTAAGGGATGGCAACACAGTCACTGGTGTGCAAAATATCTGAGGAGACCTATGTATGGTAAAAGTTTGTGTAGTTGGTGCCACACTGTTCCTTCCATGGGCTCAGGCATGGAACCTGTCCCTAGAAAAATGGCAAGAGGACACTGTAAGGAGGAGGGCAGGTAGGAGGAAGGCTGGAAGGTGGAGGTGCCCCCTGGTACCAGGAAAAAGGCTCCTGCTACACCCGAGCATTTGCAGTTACTGAATACGCTCGCTGCCCTCAAGTTGAGGAGATGGCTGTGCCTTCCTGCAGTGCATCTGAACCCCGGACCACAAAGGAGCAGCACTGGTAGCAGTGAATGACTCCCTGCTGCAGAGGCCAGAGGCCCTTGACCTGTTCTACAGAAAAGTTTGCTGCTTTCCAGGGTCTCAAGTTTGGGTTGTTGTGTAGCAACGGATGAAGCTTAACTAACTCAAAAACCTTCTTCCAGCAAAAGTCTTATGGTAGTTTTTCTGAAGTTGAAGTAATAATACAGCTTATTTTTGACGCACTTTGACACAAGCCTCCTTACCTTGTGTCCAAGGCTCTTGCAGTTTGTGCTGTTGAGTCATAATTACTTTTGAACAAGGCTTGACAGTAGTTCAGAACAACATTAGTTATAAATATTGGCAGCTTGAGTGGTTGAACCCTGAGGTAAACCAGAGTGACATAAACTTTTCTCACATCTCACAGATAACTTATTATGTTATTGATTACAGGCTCAAGACTGTACCACTAATATCTTTCCTTTCTTTAGGTATTCATGTTTTTTAAATACTTGTTCTTCCTCACTGTGTCTGAATTGCAATTTCAGTCACCAGAAAAGGAATAGAAATATTGAGACATACATTTCTTGTGCACAAACTAGAATGAAAAAAATTGTGGTGGGCTGAGAAAGAATGTATGTGTATATTGTTTTATATCATCAGTGTACTCTTACAAAATTGCCAATCTACAGCTGTAATATACCATTACACTGATAGGTACACTGGTTTCTTTATAACACTGTTGTAAAGATTAACTATGCAATATGTAGGATTTTAAAACAAATGCATACTATGATCATTTAAATGATTCTTTTCTTTGGTGTTTTGAGGATGCATGTACTTACTAAGTAAAAGAAATAAGCATTCATATTTAATCTTTATTTTTTTGTGTAAAAGTGATGTTAAATTATACATGTAACATTAAAAATACAACTTTACAGAAGAATAAACATTTTAGTTTGAAACACTCCTGCACCCTGTTTAAAATCTAAATGGGGATTAATAAAAAGTTCCAGGTTTTTGTCACCAGTGATTAGATGGAATGACTCACTTACTTGAAACAGATCTTCATTTAGTTCTTGCTTGTGTCATCTAAAAAAATAGAGAATTTATACTGTGTATCTAGGATCCTTTCAGTCATAAGAACAGTAAGTGAACAGTTCATCCTTTCTGAAGACTGATTCGTTCCTGCTTTGATAGCAGAAGAAAGAGAAGTGGCAGACAGAGGCATGGAAAAGACTATCCACCAACCTCAAGCCTTCTTTATTTACTCTGTAAGGGTGATATTTATAAAACTCATATTTGAAACAACAGTTGGTCTAATGGCAGAATATTGTTTCAGTGATTATAAAGAAAGCCAAGAATGTTGAATTTGAACTTTGTAATGGATTAATTGTAAGATTCTCAAAAGCAAAGAATAAACATTCAAACTTTTAAACAACATAAGGGAGAAGAATAAAAACACAGTATGGATAATGCATATTTTGAAATTCTTTATTCCTTTTATACATTCAACAACCCCTTTTCTGCAGTGTCTGAACTGTATAGAATTCTCCTCTACTGAAACTATAGCTTGGTGTCCATTTGCCAGGTACAGGAAAGACATTTCAGTATATTCAAGGCTGTTAAAAGTAGGTTTTATTATTTTCAAGGGAACAAGTCTCCCTAGGGCTTTTATATATGTACATATAAATATATACAGGCTTATATTTGAATATGCACATACAAATAAATAATTATGTGCATAATTTTTATATATATATATATGTAATTTTAGGGTACATAAAAGGTCATAAGGTGGTTTAATTGTATTATTTGCTGCTTATAAAGTTTAGATTGAGGGATTTTTCTCTTGGCAGCTGAAAAATAGAGAGAGATAAAAGGAGAAGCTGTACTGCTGGCAAGCCACTCACATTTATCATCATCCTGAGCTGACATTGTGGAGGAAAGTCTCAATACATATTTAATTAAACTTCTTGTTCTTCCTCAAATGAGGGCTTAGGATATAGGGAAACATAAGATGAACTGTGTGCTACAGCTGAATTTAGCATAATGCATCAATGACTCTCAGTTTTGGAAGGACTCCAGATCTAAATAACTGGCAGATAAAAAAAGTGGGGAGTGGGGGGGCAGGGAGGATTATCCTGTTTACCAAAAGGCACTTTTATTTTAGTGAGATCTGGAGTTATCTTTTATTGCTTTTATTTTGGTAGAATTAGAATAAGAAATGAAGCTTTTATTTATCTTAAGATAAAACAAATGAATGAAACTAAATTAGAATAATCATAAAATTATGGTAGCAACCAAAAAATAAGAGAGAATTATCACTCTGTGAATGGAAGAGCTCCTTTATGAACATCAGAAGTAGCACCATATCCCAAACTGAAACAAAGCATATAATAAAAAAAGGGGAAATTATGCCTGCTTCAGCGTAAATAGAAATATCTTGTGGCCTATTCCAGATTATCACAAAAAAGTAATTTAACGGAACTGTAATTATGGACTATCTAAATACAAAAAATATGTTATGCTTAAAGTAGAGACTTGCTCTAATATTTTTTCCCTTCAATGCCTTGGATTCAGGGTTTACAAAAAACTGCAGAGGTAAATAAATTTTTACATATTTTTTGATACATATTTTCAACACATAATTTCAAAATTGTTTTCCAAGCAATTAGATTTCTGAATGTATTCTGCACTAATCAACATCCTGAATAAACAGTTTAGCCTATTCTCATCTAGCTAGCACCCACTCCAATATAAACCGTGGAACCTTCACCTTCCCTTTCCTTGTTGAAGATATATTTCCATTTTCAAATAAACCCAAAATGCATGATATAACACAGTTAATGAACACTTTGGCATTTATTGCCTTGCTCTGAGATGGTAAGAGCAGTCAGTGTTTTCTGTAAAGAATTTTGTGTAAAAAAGAAAAGAAACTTGTGTATGAGAGTGGATGCTTATTGTTAGGTGTATGTCTGAACCATTTTTCCTCATCCTTGAGACTAGCAGAGAGGGCAGAGCCCTGTCAGCTTATCACAAAAAACTTTACCATCCTTCTTCTTCTCAAGGAAGGACTAAGTGTTGACTTTCAGATACTGAGGGATACTACTTAGATATGACTACCACACCAGGGAAAAGGGAGAGCTACTAGGAGTGACTAAATGCTCTTTTTTTTAAATAAAAATTTTAGTTGTGTTGTTAATGAGGGTTTTTTGCATTAATAAACTGGACTATTAAGTTGTCGAAACATTAATGGGACTAACTACAAATTCTTATCTCTCTGTAAGATGTATTCACTTTTGCTCTTTCAAAAATTTTGAAGTGTAAGAATAATTTTGCCTACTTTTCCTAAGTACACAGTACCCTTCCTTCCTTCCTTCCTCTAAGTATAACCCAGCAAAAAGAAATCTTCCATGGTAAATGCTATATGGTGTGGGATTATGTGATTATAAACACCTTAGATAACTTTGGTTGAGTATTTCTGAATTGAGTGAAGCATGGAAGCATTCCAAGTTAATTGGTAGCTCATATTGCTTTCTTTTTTGCTTTTGAACCCTCTGATACTAAGAGGAATAATGAGTTTGGGCCTCAGATTTGATCTTCCCCAGGAAGTTTTTGAATGAAACCAGTGCAACTGCTGTGATTCAAAGAAAGCTCAAAGCTTATTCATGGTCTGAGCATGACAACTGGATTGTAGTTTCCATGAATTTAGGTTTCATTTAGTCCTTTTCCAGTTGATTTGTGAATTGTGATGGAGCTTAGTCAATTGCTAAGTGCCCAGGTGCTCAGATGGAGTGCATGTGTGTATACTTGTCTGTAGGTAGCCATGGCACTTGCACGCAGGAGCCAGTTCAAGTATTTATGTGTAGATACAAGATTTAATAGCTGAGAAGCAGAGTTACTATTTAATTTATGCACTGTCAGGCTCAGTTTTAGAGAACAGCCTTCCTAACTCACTCAATGACCAACACAACATACAAAATCATAATTTTAAAACTTAAAACACATAAATGAACATTAAACCGAATATTTGTATAAAACTTTGATTTTCACCTGCAAGGAGAAGACAGCATTAGATAGCATTACAATTTTGAGATGTCTTTTGAGAAACTAAAATCATATTTGTTGTTTGTGCATGTGCACATGCATGTGTGCATACACATACTATTTGGTTTCTTAAAATAACTGCTTTGATATATGCCACCCCTCAGGATATATATGGTAAGTAGTAAAGTGATCCTCATACAGACTTACAGAGGTTAACTGAAGAGCACATAACCTTGCAAAACAAAATCAAGTTTAATGTTGTAAGTTCTTTGGACATTATTTTTGTGAGAAAGTTATATTTTGTTTGGAAAAGGTTTCTTACGTGTCTGCAGACAAAGACAGAAAGAGAGACCGCAGAGTCTACCGATGGTGGATGGCAAATGTCTTTGCTCTGCATTAGAATAAACTCACAGATGCCTGAACTTAACTCAGAACCTGGAAACAATGGGGGCAGCACAGAAGGCTGTGGAATTAAATGTATTCTTCTTACCAACAAAAGCTTATTACATTATAAATTATCCACAGAATAAAACAAAAAATGCCCATCATTTTGATGAGTGTCCTTCTGACTCTTGGTCAGGGAAAAATCTCAATGAAACCGTATATTTGTCTACCAGGTTAAAGGCAGAGTTTGGATTCTAGCATGTATTTACAGTCTGTGGTGGCAAAGGAATAATACAGAAGAGACAAGGGCAAGAGGGAAATGCTAAAGAAGAGGAAGTGCATCAAAACAGTGATCAGCCAATAATCTAGTTGCTACTTCACTGCTGTGTGACAACATGAAAAGCATGCTGTCAGCTCCTCAGCTCTTAACAAATAACCTTCTGTTTTACCACTGTGAAAGGTACTCAGTAACATTGTCATGGTAATTGCCAGAGTGCAGCACCATCAATTCCCACCTCATCAGTGGAAATCTACTTGCTGGTAATTTGTGAAGCTGCGGATTCTGAGGTGTATAAAAGAACTTGTTGATAGGAGTGGAAAGTAAAGACATCAACAAGGAACTCTACTAGAGTTTTCATGGCCCTGAAAATGCTTTTTATAACAGGCATTTTTAGTTAATATATCCTCTAGTTCAAGTAATACAACTCTAATGGATCTTAAGACTATCATAAAGGGTTCTTATATTTTGGGGTTTTTTGAACAATCCCTTTTTTTAAGGAATCTGAAGTTTCATAGAAACCTGCCACTTCTGGTAGTTGTTCATTATATTATGTTATTAAGAACAAAACAGTAAGCTTAGTCAATGAAATTTCATTCAACATCATCTCACGCTCATTTATTTCTTTTATGGCTGTGGACTTCTTCTTATATTAATCTGACTCTAGACAACTGAAGCTGAACACATCCAGAGAAGTACAACGTGTCCACAGGCAGAAAGCTGCAGTAAATATAAACAACCAGGAATAAATTTAAAATGGAAGCAGAGATTGCTCAATCCCACCTATATTTATCAGTTTTTCACTGATGTCATTATCTCCACCTATTGAGCTGTAATAATAGCACACTTTGCAGAATTGTGAAACATGAAATTTTATTTTTAAACTTGTAGTGCTTTCTGAACTGGCAGTTTATTTTAATTTTAGACAAGACTCAGTCACTTCTGAATTATGCTATTTTTCTCCATAATATGCTCATTTCCTGATGTGTAGTGGCACCAGATTAAGTAAGATCTGATGCTGCACACTCTGGAAAAATCAGATATATAATTAAAAATGTTAGTTTTTTTGTAGAAGTCACAAAATTTTATGCCTGTGTGAAATATTTTTTTCTTTTTTGATGTTTCATATTTTTTATACAAGTTTAGACAGATTGAGTTAATTAGTTTAAAATCAAATCAGATTTATGGCTGAAATAGAAATTCTTAAAATCCCCAAATGATATCTTTTTAACAGAAAATTTTGATTATATAATATCAGGTGTCCACAGGAAACATAGTCATATATTAAATCTTTTCTTATTAAAGATTATTTTTTAATAATGCATTAATTTCAACTACTCTTAAACATGTGCTGAGTAAAATGTTTATAAAACGCTGATCTATGCACTTACTGAGTATATAAATTTAAGAAAAAAAAAAGTCTTGTAAACTAGGAAGAGGGAAGAAATCATATCCTTTATTGTATACCTAGTACAGGTATTTTTAGATATCAGAACAATAATTATGCAATAAAGATTAAAAAAAGGGACCTAGGATGAGAAATGAGACATGTTAAAGGAATCTGAAAAGTATACCATTATACTGATTTATATAAAAATGTCTTATCTTAGTTCATATATACATATTTTACCTTGGCTTTTGTATTTATACCTTATACATGTGAGTCTCTCTGCACAGGCAGTAGAAACAGGTAAACTGTAGCTGAGACTCACCCTAACTTAAAAGGAATGTTTCAGGTATTTAAGATGAACTACTCAGAGCATGACCTTGAGTATAAGTGGAGCGTAGTTCTCAGGTGACATTCTGTGGGATGGCAATATTTAGGTAGTGTATTTCTAGAAAAACAATTCTCAATTCAGTATGACTGAGGAAAGGAGGACACATCCTACAAGAGCAGAGATCTGAATACCCAATCTGTGTTTGGGTGTCTGTCAAAAATAAGATGACACTATATTCAGAAATGAAGCCAGGCAAAGATCTTTTTCCAGAAGGCTGTAATAAACCTTTGTTCATCTGTGTAAGAGTTTTACTCATTTCTAGGCTCTAAATATTAAATATTTATGACAATATATACTTATTGGACTAAAAATATATTACTTCTATCTATAAATATGGCAACTATCAAATAAGGAATGATCTGATCCAAAGAACACAAAATGAGATTTTTAAGGGTAAATTTTACAAGGTTAAGAATAAATATTAAAAACAATACAAAACAAAGAAAAAAACAAACAAACAAACCCCAAAAAACCCCCAACAAAAATCACCAAACAAACAAAAAAACACCCCAGACAAAAAAACCAAAAGCAAACCAAGACACATTTTCAGAACAGTTTGAACAAAAAATCCCTTCAGAAATGCCATGCTTTTCTCTGCTTTTGTACATAAGTTGGGGAATGGCCAATATCTGACTTCTTTTTGTCCTTTTTAATTCTGGAAAACAACTTGTTTGGAATTAAAGTGACAAGCAAACAAAGTAATCTGTCTGGACTAATAATTAACAATAGTGTTGATATTCTTCAAGGATAAAATATAGTAGTGTCCAGAGTAAAGGTAAGAATGTATATTTTTCTATTCCAAAATAAGGAATTAAGTCAGTCAAAGACTTGATAGTTGTTGCAGAGCGTCATTTTTTCTTTAAATAGAATTTCTCAGTAGGTTTTAAGGATTTTAGATCAGTCATTAAGAACCAAAAAGCAAAACATTATTGTCAGCCAGAAGGTCCCTGGACTGCTGACCAATGTTGTCTTTTTTCATTTCTTCAATAATCAGGCTTCCCATTTTCTTCCATTTGGAGGTTTATGTCAATCTCTGTGATTTCATGCACCATTGGCTGAGTTGATACATCTTAATGAAACCCACACAAACACCATATATTTTGATCTTTTCCCTATTGAGGTGTTTATGCATTTATTTTTTGAATTAGTTGAGTACTTAAACTAGTATTTTTAGATTTCTAGAATTTTAATTTTAAATCTTTGTGTTTATCTCTTTCTGAAACTATGTTAAATATATCTTCAATCTTTTCCTCTAAATTAAACTGTTATCCTACTAAGAATATAATAAAAATATTTTTCAATTTTGTACACAATTATGTCACTACATTTTCTTTTTTTTACCATTGGAGAATATATTATTTGTAATTATCCATAATTTGCACAGCAATCCCAGAGTTGGCAATAGGTTTCTTTTCAGAAAACTGGTTCAGGGTTGTCCCATTTTTCTGAAACCCTCCTCCCTAGGGCTCTGATGTCTGTAATTTATGTCCTAGTTTGGTGCCACATTGCTCTGTGACCTTGACCCAGTCTTACTAACAGTTGTTAAGTTGTGAGAAAGTCTGTGAAAGGAAGAGATATAAAACAAGTAAAAGCACAGACAAAAGTACAATTGCTGAGACAGTATTAGCAACACAACGATTCACAAGAAGAAATACTGATGTGAAAGTTTACAAAAATCCCAAGGACAAGGTCAAAGAATCAGGAGGCAAGAGGTCAGAGCCCTTGGCAATTTCTCCTGACTCTGGCTGCCTAGCTTGCAGACATTCATCAAGGATGGTGAATGAATTAATGCTTAGCTGAGGAGTTTGCTAGTCCTTGTAGTTTAATGTATCTCCTGGTCAAAAATTATATTTGTACTCTCAGTTGTATATATTCTGTTTGCAGAATGTCCTTCAGAATGGCAAAAACTGTCAGAAAGAAGTGAGTTGGAAAGGAAACATTACCATTACCACATAATTGCAATTTGTCTTTCAATGTTAGATGAGGATTATAGGTATCACAGAAACAGCTGTCTGTGCTACATTGAGGTCGCACTTTTGGTAGCAGTATGATCACAAAACACATGGATGTAGAAACAGGGTCTCTCTCTTCAAAGAATTTCCTCCAAGTTGAGCCATACCAAGGTATTATGTTTATACATAAAAAGATTTGATATTTAAGTCTAATTACTGAAGTCTTATTTCCTAATGAATACTAAAGTCATTGTTCAAAATGTGCAATTCTTCCATTGACATCCAATACTTGAGATCTAAATTTCAAATGATGCTGAATATAAGGGAGAAAATCTGGAAGCAGAGAGAAACAAAACCATTGCAGTAACAGGTTTGCTATTTAAAAGTGTCCTTAATTCTAGTTTAGGTCCAGATATGGTTAATAGTCTAGATGCTAAAATTTGAATGTTAAGGAAGAAAACCAAATTTAGTTTTTAAAGCTATTTGTAACAATAAAATAAAAATAAAACCCCTATTCATCATAATGAAGAGTCAGGTCATGGAAAGCCAAGGTAAAACTTGTTTAAAATTTTATTACTTTACTAAACTATATAAAAACAAATACGATCTTATTTGCTTTTTACAGCAAATTACAAATTCCCTACTAGGAATTTTAGAGTGTGCTCAACTTAAAAAAATGAAAACTGTCTTGAAAAATTAAATGAAGAAATAAGACTTCAGTNGAACTAAAAAGGTTTTTATGACTATATACATTTCCAAGGACAGTCCTTGACTCTGCATGTCATTATTCTGTCTGAGCACAGGCAATGGATAACTCACATCTTCTCCAGGTTAGATGGCTAGTTAGAAGCCCTAAGTGATTTCTTAATTTTATGGTCACAAATGTATCCTTGTAGAAATGTTACTATCATGTGCATTTCTCTCCTCTTGCACCTGCATACAGTACACAGCCATTCTTGAAACACCTGAGAACTGGTGAAGTCTGCAATTGATAGGCACAGAACCTCTGT
>WEKY01036601.1:2968-13650 GCA_013390045.1 Picathartes gymnocephalus
CTATTGCAAGAAACTATTGCACAGGACACAAGGGGTAGAATTCCCGTTTGAAGGGGAAGGAAGAAGTATAAATCTTCAATAAATTTAAAATTAAATTTATACATATATTATATAAAGATGGCAAGTGAAAGCCCTGTGCTTTGCCCTGCACAACAGCACGTTTTATTTTCTGTAATTTATTGTTGAGAGCTCCTAAAATTTGGAATACAGAACTAGAAATGATAGTCAAGTCCAGTATGCTGGAATTAAAGTTAGCCCTCAATTTCTGGAGCAAAAAAGATGTAAAGCAAAAGAATCCCAGAGACAACAAAGGTGTTGGCTATGGCTTGCATCACCAGCTGTGCATCACAGTGTCTGTTAAAAGGCTGATGGCATGACAGCCGCAGATACATCACAGATAAATACAAATACAGCTACTTAAATAGAACATTTCCACAGGCTTTTCTTCTGAATGTACCTCAAAACGAGATACAAATACTACCTCAATATAAGAACAGGACAGTGCGTTCAGTAAACTGCCTAACATGAACGTCAACATTCAAAAATAATGCTATAGAAGTGGAGTTCATGGTAAAGAGAAAGCAAGATCAGAACTAGTTTTTCCATTCCAAACAAACCTAAGTGCTTCAGGGCACAACTGTCTGTAGAGTAGCACATTGCCTAAACTCTGAAAAAGATTTTCCTATGGCAGAGTTACTATTCTTGCAGTACAGATTTTTAAGAAATGAGCGCAGATAAAACACTTTATCAGTCATTCATCTTCTAAACAAGCCAAAGGTATTTCTTCTCACTTTTAGAAACCAAACCAATGCATTAACTTTACTGGGCATTAGTATGGCTCCTCCACTGTAATCAGGACACTGATACGCCCTCCAGATCACAGGAGCCAGAATGTAAATATTTCAGGCAGGTAGTGTGATGACTCCACCAAGTCATAGACGTGATTTATGAAAGGGTACTAAAAACCTTTAGCTCCTAAGTGACTTGAATGAGAATTTTTGTTGCTTAGTAACTCTTAAAGAAACTGAGACATTTGAAAACTAGTAATGCTGTGAGCAGCTGTATTGAACTCTTGATTATAGTATTCCAGTTGTCTAAAACTGCATACCTATAACTGTAGTACTTTAACATCTAATGTATACTTTGATGAACTTAAGGTACTCTGCACAAAGTAAACAGATCTTTACAGAATTTCACTATGACCTGTTTAATTAGACTACAGACCACCTAATTTGCAGATGACACAGATAAAATAAACTACTCATGACATACTGAAACTTTAGTATAGCCCTATACATCAGCATTCATTATTCATACATTAAGTTTTGCATTTGCTACTAAGAAGCCATCCTGTTTCACAACTTTGAACTTATGCCTGCAGCACTAAATATGCTAATATCAGGGTTTTGCAGTGCAGACACAAAATGTTCTGTACTTTCCCCTCCATACAGACAAAAGCATACAATATAAAGAGAATTCTTACTGTAAAATACTTGACTCAAGTTTTTGTAATTTTGAGGGTTATTATTAAGCTTTGTCATTCTTCTTTGTTATATTGATTCTACATCAAATGCAATTGTATGGATCCTGCTGATATCAAGAGATGCCATGAATCTACATCTGAGGGCAGAATCTAGCTCACAGAAGATTAATACTTCTTGCAGTTTCTAGTTCAGAGAAGTGTAGGTGTTAAGAAGCACTAATATGTCTTTCAAAAGGCATTCAGTAAATTGCTTATTCATCCTGATATAAAAGGAAATCAGAAAAACTGTAGTTTTCCATCAGAATTAAGGGTGATTTTAAGCAGCTAATTGAAATATTTCAGTGCAATGAATTTTCATAACATGGATGACAATGTACAATAGTGTTACACCACATACATGAGATATTGTAACAAAACTATTATATATTTAAATACAAATATTATATATTTTAATACAACCATTTGGTCAGGTATATTCAATTATGAATCAAATATCAATAGGTCTTAGGGCAGCAGGACTCTGCATGGCTGGGAGGACATGCATATACACACATGTACATTCACATTATACAACCATCTTTATCATCAAGAATAAGTGGAAGAGAAAAAAAAATTCCTTTGATATCACAGGGAGCAGTTCTCACTTTCAGCTAAATAATCCTTGTACATCTGAACTGCATTGTGAAGAGATAGTCTGTGTTTGCTACCTCTTTGTCTGTGGCACAATCTCCCTAGAACTTCACACTACATTAGTCAACAAGATTCAGCACAGGTCAGAGAAAGAAAGCAAACACGTAACTCCAGCAGAAGTGATGCAGAAGAGCTAATAAAGCTTCAAAAATACCATTTTACCCAGTTTCAATAAAAGCAGTACATGAATGCCAGGAGAATGATCATTTCACTGTAATGGATAAATTTCCATCCAGATGGTTCTTGGTGCTTATTCAGCTCTTGATTGGGGTTTTTCAGATTTAAACCAGCATGTCTGATATGAATACTACATGATAAATTCTTAGAGTCTTCCGCAAAAGGATTTCTTATTTGAATGACACCATGAATCTAACAGATTTCAGCTTCATTTAACAGCTTTCAAGATGTCCTCAATTGAGTAGAAATAGCAGAACTATAAAAATCTTGAAAAATAGGCCTCTTCATTGGAAAAATATGGATAAAATATAGATTACAGTGTCATCTTTCCTTCCAGTTTCTAATCATCAGCAATAAACTTTTAGCCAGAAGTATATTTGAGGGAATAACAGTAAGAAGGCAATAACAGTAAGAGAAAGTAAGTGTGATGTCTCTGGTTTTTGATGCCCTGACCACCTTCACAGACAAGGCAGGTTCTCTGAACTAAGCCCATAAAACTGTCTTCTCAGAGACACGCTGAGCATTACAAACTAAGAAAGATCCACAGCAGCATCTGACAAAGGAAGCTTTCAAACACAGATAAATACACACATAAGCACAAAACTAGCCCCAAATTTTTGGAGGCTAAATAGTCCGAATGCCAGGATCCCATTTCTTTCAGTTAAGAATTTCATGTTATCTAGTAAAAGCTTCCCCTGACAGTTGCAATGGATTTATGAGATGCTCCTATACCTGTTCCTGCAGCTCTGCTTCTTGGCCAGCCTGCTCTCCCCTACACTAACTCAGGCTGTTCTCACGCTCCAAATAAAACTGCAGTTCCCAACTCTGCTTCTCAGACAGTTCAGCTCCAATGTCCCCTGTGGCTTCCCAGCCAGCCTCATTCCTACTATATCTATTCCAGTTACTCTTATAACTAACACGTACTTTAATAACTAGCTCAACCTTTTTTATCTTCAGCTTTTAGTTGTAGCTGGTGGCAATCTCTCTCCAAAAATCAAAATTCTCAGCGGATCAGTTCACCATTGCACATGTACTTTTTCTTCAATGCATCATCATCTCAAAGTTTCAGCTGAAGATGTTTCTCTGAAGTGGTCCATCTCTACTAGTACTATGCCCACCCTCAAAGTTTTGTTCCCTTATACATTTTGGTTAACGTTCCTATTACCACTATTAAAAGCCAGACTTTTCTTTCCCTATTAATGCAATCAGTTTCCATAAAAAAAATGAAAGAGAAAAAAACCCAGGAATAATGGAAGCCATTACAAGTGGTATTTTGCAGTCTTAGCCCTAATGGCTCCCTCTTCTGTAGAAGTTTGCTCCTTTTTTTACCAAAAATAAAAGAATTTTTAGCTTTTCCTTTGCTCTGGCATGTCACTGTTGCATCTCAGTTTACCCATCTGCAACACACAGAATAGTTCTATGTATCTCTTTCAGAAAGGCTTTATTTTTTAGAGTCATAGTTGAAAACTGGCTATTGTTCACAGTCTCTATTACTATATACCTGCACTGTTTACCTTTCCACAACATTGTGAGAAAAGTTTTAAAGCATGCTAAAAATAATAAATATATTCTGCAGTTTACTTTGGTTTGTTCTTTCTAGCCTGGACCTGCTATTATTTTTTTTAAATGGCTAGTGGCAATCAAGACCAAAAAAGTCAATATTCTCAGCTGACCATTTTACTGTGGAAATTAAGCCAAATTTCTTCTCTTTTAGCAGCCTTTACAAACCGATTTGAAGAAGTGGGATAATGATTCCTATACTGAAAGTTACAACTATGCTTCAATTGGTTTGAGATTCCTGAATTGGGAAAACAGCATATTTTAAAGAGTTGTATTTACATTGAAGTATTTTATTGTATTTACCAGTATAGTTCATATCAGCTTTGGTGGGGATCTGTCAAATGATATGATAGAGATTACTATAAAAATTCCTGCAGTCCACAAGGAATGTTTTAAGCCTGACCTAAAAGAAAACAATACTCCAAAACAAACAACTTCTGCCTCGATATTGTACGTCACTCTCAATAGCATCATTGTTTCCATAGTTACAAATGTAGATTGCTTCAAAGGAAAGAATCAGAGAAACTGAAAATGACAATGCACAATCAAAACAGGCATATACATTTTTCAGACGGCACATGTGGGATGGAAAAAAGAATTAACATGGTGGCACAAAATGCTGTGGGGTTTTTGCATTTGACAGTAATGCCAGTGATACGAGCACATCAAGCTCAGAACAGTAAGCACCAGTAAACCTCTCACTGCAGTATCACTTGATGTATTTCTACACCTAGTGGAAGGAAAAGGAGAACAAAAAGAATGGAAAATACCAGCAGGAATTACCAAAACACGGCAAGTGCCCCTCTCACTGATCTAGCCACCTGCAGACTCAGACACATTTTTTTAATAGAGTTTCCTTGGAATTTTCAGTCATTCTATATAGTTGTGAAGACAATCATATCCTTTATACTGCTTTTATCACAAATGATGACAAAATTTAGATACATACTCTACCTAGTACTAACTATAACCATACCAGGAGAGGATACAGCAAAGTGAATCTGCACAGAGGATAGATACAAAACATGAGGGTGAGAGCATGCAGGGAAACAAAAGGCACTCCACAGCATCTTGCAATTATTCTGTCCATCTCTATTAAGATCCTGCTCTCTAAATTTCCCCGTGCAAAAGCTTACTTCACTATCCACCAGCTACTCCAGGACTACAACCTCCTCAAAACTTATTGGATGGGAAGGTAAATTCTTTTCTTTCTACAGCAGGAATTCCTGAGATTCACAAATGTAGACCTTTCCCCATCAAATCTATAATGATGAGTGTTGGAATAACATCAAGACCATCAACCAGACTCACACCAGTGCCACTCTTCTTGGAAGAAGAAACAGTATAATCTAGAAATAAAGTGTAATTTAATATACAAAACTAAAAAAATTATAAACTAGGAAAAACCAAAAAAATAAAAACCTCCACACTATTTATCTCTAGTACCTTAGAGCACCCTGACTTTTCCAATGTAGTAACAAACAAGATGCCTTCATAGACTGTCATGACATATTCAGAAATGTGTAGTATCAGAGCAATTCTTCCCTTCTCAAAGTGAGTGACAGCACTTAGAAAAATCCACCTAAAATGTCCTTCCTTAGTCTTGCAGGTTCTAAGGAACACAGTTATCAATGATACCATTTTAGTCCAACAATCTTTTTAGGGAGCAGTTGATAAAGGCCACAAGAGAAGACAGCATTATCTGCAGTCTACACTGGAAGTCATGTCTGGTGGAAGCAGAGGAGAAAAGAATGGTTCTTATAAGGTGGTGTCACCATTTCCTCAGATGTTGGCCCTGCATGGCTACTGCTCATTTACAACAACATTGGCAAGTGTTGCGCTTTGGAGGTGTGGTTTCTGTGAAGAATATCAGACCATGATAAACTAAGGAGTTTGAGATTACAAATCCAGCCCTTGTTATAAATGAGTACTGACATATATGACCTTCCACAATTGTCACAGAAACAGAACAAACACCTTATTATCTTTATTAGAACACTGAAAGCCCCACTGTCAGTGATTCTAATGAGACTTGGCAAAAGCTATTTTAATATTTGGGGCAGTGAAGAAAGTAGAGAGCCAAAATCTCAGTCACAAGAATATTATCTTTCAGGCAAGGATAATCTTGCTACAAAATAAAGCCATCCGCTCTCAAATGAAGCTAGTTCAGGCAGCAATACAATAACCATTAAACTTGCAAATCAGAACTCCTAATAGTTGTAGCATATGTTTGACCACAAAAGGAAGCAAAGCACAGACCAGAAAGATAAAGAAAGGCTTAGCAAGACCAGCAGTAGGTCTAAAATAGAGAAGTTCCTCACAGAAAACTCTTATTCTTCTAATTATTTGTGCAGAGATTTTAAAAGGCAAAGAAAAATTTTAAAAAAGGCAGGTCAGGTTCTGAAAAACTTCACAGTATGGGCCTACTACTATACTACTCCATCTCAAGTTTCTTCCCTAAGACCTAGCTTGCAGCAGCAAGTTAGTGTTGCCAAAGTAGGAGGTTTCCACATGAGGAATTTGCGATGTTAAAATATTATGGATTTGAATCTCTTATCCCTTTTAATTGCTGACTGGAATGGACTCTGTCAGAGAAGAAATTAAAGGACGGGTTTTACATTTTTCATATTTGCCTCAGGCTACCAGCAGAAAAAATCAGGACTTTTTCTAAGGTATGTCAGTGCCAATGATGTGTCACATGTCATTACTTTATAATTAGGCTGATAGACAAAAAGAATAATGCAGCTGACATTCTATTAAAGTAAAAATTATTCCCCAAGGCACAAAAATACTGACATGAGCATCTTAAAAGGCAGAGTAAAAATTATATAGGAAACTATTTATCTGTGCTGTCTTTTCCAGATTCAAATAAGTAATTCTAAATTATGTGTGTATTGAATATTGAATTATCCTATGCTGATTTTTTTTTAAATAATTCTTTTTTGAAAGCAAAACGTAATTAAACCCTCATTCAGCTAGGAATAAAAGCTACTATGAGAATAAGAGACTATCTACACTCTATATTACTTGAGGTTACAATTTGATTATCAATTGTTCAATTCTTCATACAAGCAACTAATCAAAAAACAAATACATTTAAAAACATAGAAAACCAGACTTTTTTTTGTCAAGAGTTTGAAACAATTCAGCCTTAAAAACTGGATTTGAAAACGCTAGGACTACATTCTGTATAGAATTTTTTATAAAATGCTCCTGACAGAATCAGGATTTAGGCAATACAGAGCTGTAACTCCATGCAGTTCAGAACACACTGAGTTCAGATTGTGTCTGGAAGTTAGACCAGCAGAACTACTAGATTACAAAATTGTGGTTTATAGTCAAAATAACAGTCTTCACTCAGCACAGACAAATTTCAACTCTTCATTAACATAAGATATGTCCCATCTATTCTTTGCAGGTACAGATATCACCAAATGTGTGCTTTTCCATCTGTTGATGTATAAACTACTAGAAGAAAGCATTTCCATCTTTGTGCATTTCAGCAACATTATTCAAAATGTAAGACTTCAAATTCAGTTCAGACTGAATCCAGCCAATAGCATGTTTGTAATTTTTTTTCTAAAAACTGTTAATACTTTTCTAGTTGGCCAAAAAAGAGAGTACTTCACGAAGCTGTCAGATCTAGTTCTTTTTCACACAGTGCTTTCATTCCCAACAACAGTGACAGAGAGAGAGAAGTTTTCAAAAGTATTAAAAGGAATCCTGTGATTTAGTTGTTCCTATTAAAGAATTAGAGATTATATACTCTAAAGTGAAATGATTTCCAATTGACTATCCTTACGTTCTAGACCCAGACTTTAGAACATGTTTGCTTACACCAATATCCTATTTCAAGAAAAGGATATGATGACTTTTTGAAAAGTTATCTATTATTTTGTTGCCTGTTCCTTGAGTACTGCCAAAGGAAGGGCTACTTAATTTTCTCTCTCTACTCTAACACAATGTGCATAATCTGAAATCATCTTTAATTCACTGTGCTACAAAAACAAGTAGGCAACCCCTCTCCCCCCCAAAAAAAAAACCAAAAAATAGGGCAGGTAATGCTGTAGAAAGTCAGTATTTTTTAAAGTTTAAATCTCAGAGCACCACTTGTTTAGTGACAACAAGGGAAGGACCACTGCTGGACTGAAGGACACAAATTCATATCACCCCTTTAAAGATGTACTGCAGAGAACAAAAGAGGTGTTTGGGGTCTTGATTTGCTGACCATACACCTGAGGTGGTGTGTCCTATTCCCACTCCTCATTTTCAAATCTCCATTGCACCACCAGCACTCTTGTCACTTGCCTCAGCCATTCCATTCAACCTGGATGCTGCTCAGAGGTGGTGCTGTCCAGAGGCAATGATAAATTTTGGCATGAGGTCACAGATTTTACCAAACTCACCACAGAAAGAGAGAAACAGTTTCTCTGTGTTGCCCCTCTGTCTACTAAATAAGCTGAGAAAAGACCTTTTTGCCACCATTGAAGTAAATGGCAAATGTGGAAAGATTCTGTTTAGAAAGATCAAAAACCTACAATGAACAATATAAGATCTGGTTTATTGCTTTTCACATATGCAGCATATTTTCATGTATACAATTGCCTTTTGAAACACACTTGTTGTGTTAATGGCAAGGCAATCTTGTATTTTTCTAGATGTGCATTCTTAGAAGGATAACCACAGTTAGATTCATAAATTCATTCACTCATGTAAAAGGAGCCTAATTTCACAAAATAGTAGATAAAACAAACTGAAATCAGCAACATATCTGAAATTAGGAAGAGTAAAAAGCACGCATCAGACTTCAGTTTGAGACTATTTTTTAATTTCTGGGAAAAGAGCACTTACCACAGTTACTGACAATACTTGAGTTCACCTCAAAGACTAAACTGAGTATATATCAGATGCTTTCTATTACAGTTAACTTGTAAGGGGAAAAGTCAATGCCTCTAACAAAGTAAAAGTATTGATTTTTTTCCACCTGATAAAAACAACCACAAACAAGTTAAGAAGCACTGTGTTCTAAGAATAAACAAGTAGTTGCATAATTACTTATTTCAGTTTGCAACAGCAATATTTTTTTCTCTGTTATGACTAGAATTTATTTTGTTATTATTTTTTCATAAATGCAATTAATGCTTTATTAAAAAATGTATAAGGGCGTCTCAGAATCTCCAAGCATTTACTCTGACTTAAATTAAGGCATAATCACTAAATAAGCCTCACAATTAGAGTTCAATACCTTGAAATTTTGTGTATTGACGTTGTTAGAATAACTACATTAGAAGCCTTCCCAGAGAAAAAAATCTCCAGTGTATGTGTTTGGGGGTTTTTTAAGTTGTGGCAATTGCAGATAAGTGAGATCTTTAATTAGTTTTTCACCTCATGTGAAATAATTTAATGGTCCCAACTTCCCTGCACAAGACAGAAATACTGTATTGTACAGTTGATATTCAGCTACAGTTGATATTTAGCTTTAATACATGTGAATTCATTTTACAAATAAACTTTACAAGTGAACGCTTGACGTCAAAACATGTTCCAGTGTCTGGCAGGTCACCACCATTACATATCATATGTATCAATGCAGAAAGTGACTGAAATACATCAAGTAACTAAAACTGAAAAACAGCTGCTTCTGAACAAGACGCAAAGTTGATGTGTGCAGATTCAAACAACATTCATTTCAAACAACAGATACAGTTGTTTCTCTATTCAAGAAATTGGAGAGAAACAGCAAAAATAATGGCTTCACTTGCTAGGCAAAAGACTCCAGGGCTTCACCTTCCTCAGCTTCTGAAAAATACAAAGGCTTACCTTTCTGTACACCAGCATGTTTGGGGATTCATCAGCCACCCCATTGCTGCTTTGCCCATAATTATTTCCTTGTGCCATGTCCCACAAATTTGATCCGCTTTTGGATGTTGCACTGTAAAAGGTAAAAGTGGTTTCAATAGGGCATCGCCTCAAGTCTCCTTGCTTCCCTGGTGATTAATGGACCTGACTTTCTACCAACATGTTATCAAAATCAGTGTATGCTCTTACTCCAACAGGCATTTACATTGGAGTGAAGCTGCTAATTCACCATTTACTGTCATTACTCTCTTTTGCCGGTAAATAATGGATGCAATGTGTTGATCTAATTTAGACCCTAATGAATTGTCACTCGGAACAGCTCCCTGACACACCGCTAACCACCACATCACACAGACGCCTCCTCACAAAGCGCCTCTTTCCTCCCCTGCACGGGCTTCACCAAGGGACGCTCTGCACCTTCCAGGCCAGTTTTGGAAAGACTGACTCGGCCCATGACGTGTATTCAGCAGTGCCCTCTGCTCACAGCTCGGGTCGTAGCAACTTTCCCAACGTTCAAACCCACAAAAAGCAAACTAGACGTTTTGAACTTTCCTGTAATTCACCAGCACATCTATGCTCGTACATACGCCGGGGCAGGCGAGCAGGTGACGAGGGAAAATGAAAAAACGAGCCAAAACACTGTTGCGGTTGCTTTCACCTACTTTCATCGCACTTTACCGCCAAACACCGGCTCCCTGCCAGCCCCGTCTCCTCCTCGCCCTCCCCCGGGTCACACGGGAGCTGCACTAAGCAAGAGCTCGGATCATGCCGTAGCTCCGGCTTTGCACGCAGGTGTAAGAATGTGCTCCATCTACAGACCACACCGGCGGATGCGGAGAGCCCCGAGAGCCGCCGAGCCCTACTCCAAGCACTAACCTCCCGAGCCCTCCCCAGCCCCCCAGACCTCTAGCGT
>WEKY01036601.1:13813-28523 GCA_013390045.1 Picathartes gymnocephalus
CGGGGGCGCGGAGGGGCGCGGAGCCCGCCCGCTCGGTTACCTCCTGGGCCAAGGTCACTGCGCGCTGGCCGCGGCTCCTCGCCTCCTGCTGCTGCTCCTGGCGCGCCCCGCGCGGTGGGTGTCAGCCGGCAGCGGGCGGAGGGACGCGGCGATCGCTCATCACACACACGCACATACACGCACTGCGGGCGGAGGCGCTACTGCTGCTGCCGCCGCCGCCGCCGAGGCTGCGGCTCTCCCGTGCTCTGCCGGAGCGGCGGCAGCTCAGCTCCCTCCCCGCAATGGAGCGGCCGTCACGTGGGGGACGGGCACGTCAAAGGTGCTGCCGCTGCCGCGGCTCCGCCACACAGCAGCAGCCTTCCTCCTCCTCCTCCTCCTTCTTCCTTCTCCTCCTCTTCCTCGGCGCTCCCGGCTCCCTCACCGAAAACAGCGGCCAAGAAACTGCAGCTGCCAGCAGATCTGGCAGCAGCCCCTGTAAATGAGATTAGGCATCACAGGAGGGCTGGGCAGGAAAAGAATGTGGGCTAATGGGATAGGGAAGGAAAGGGGGAGTTGTTGGGGAAACTGTGTCACCTCCTTCATATTTCTTTACCGGCAGTAATAGGGAATCTGCCTCTTCCTCTGTCTTATGCTGGACACCTCATGTATCCTTTTCAGTGAAAACTAAGGAGAGCTTGTATTCTGTTGGCACTGCAGACTTCCCTGAGCAGTGGAACAGAAAAAGCAGAGAGCGAGTCTGTTTCAGGCAGATAGGAAGAAACCCTAAGGACACCTCAAGACACCCTCGGGACTGTTTTGCTATGTCCTAGGCAACTGCCTAATTTGTGAAGGCCTCGCATTGGCCACAATAAAAGAAAAAGATCAGGTCTGTCATTTTACTTCCCCATCACATATAGACAAGAATACTTTTGCAATACCGCTTTTGTAAGGGGGTTGAAATGCCCAGAACTCAACATCCACAATAACACAAGATACTTAAGTAGTTAAGCTTTGGTATATTCCCATTTAAAAGTGTCTTTTCTGGAAACACTAGCTCTTATTACAGGAATGATCTTGCAAATAATCCTCTACTGTGCACTGCACCTTGAGTGTGTGCTGGTAAATCACACAATTCAAGCAGAGAGGTTTCCATGCATACTGGGTCACCTTCACCCTTACTTGTTCTAGGTTTGTCACATCTCAGAGAGCCTCAAACCAACACTATCCTGCAAGAAGTTTGTTATTATCATCTACTGCAACTACTTTTAACTACTCTTCCAAACTTCACAAATGCCTTGAGATACTTTAACAGAGGATACGGTAAATTAGCTCAAGCAACAGTAGACACAGTGGCCACAGCAAAATGAAGTGAAAAGGACAGAATTGATCTGGACTTCTTGGACACCTGAGGAAATGAAGACATAAGTTTGATAATGGTCCTAGAATGAACACCAGAGTAAAGAAAGATGATCTCCATCACAAATAGAAATGTCTTTCAGAGACAGAAGTAGTAAAAGGTGAAATGACACAATAAGAACCATCTGAACTCTGTTCAGTGAGATACATTGGCAGCAAAGAAAAGGAGCTCTGTAGCAGACAGACGCTGTGTGTCTCAACTTTGATAGAGGAGAATAATTTAGCATGTCACAAGGAAAAGGAAATGTGAAAACAAATGGTGCAAAAAAGAGAGAACTCTGGAGTTTTGAGGTGGAAGAGAACAAGGAAAATAATTCAACAGCACAAGCATAAAGTGAAGAAATATCAATGTTGAAAGTAGTGGGCAGAGGAATTCATTAAACCGAAGAATTAACAGAGAACTAAGACCTGTTTCCCATACAATTCATTTGACATACAATAGCATCTTGGTGAGGCTAATAAAGTCAGAATCAAAATATTAATCTGATTCAGCCCAGTCCACTGTTGAGAAATGGGAACCAGCGATAAAGATCCCAGTCTATAATTTCCCTAGCTTTCACACAGACATCCCAGACGAGCAGCTCTGCAGTGTTCAGAGCTCAGCCATTTGACTTTGTAGGTCTGACAGGTGCATGAGAAGAAAAGGGAAATGTCTCCCAAATCTGCTAGTAACACAAGTGATACCCCAACTTTGTGGTTGTATGGCATCAAAATAAACTCAAAATGTTATTTATCAGACTGATGTTTACATTTCCTTTTTCAGAGTAAAAATGGGAAGTGCACAAAATATAATTCAAATATAATTTTATCCTTAAAGAGGGATAGGGGAAAATCCTTAAGAATATTGATAATACACCTATTCTTGCCACTTGTTCTGCCAGCCAACACTTAACATAGTAATTGTGTCAGAGGGTATAAAAATAAAACATTAGCAAGTTTCCAATGAGATCAAATATTTGTTTTCTTACTCTGCCTCATTTTGTTGCTAATGTAAGGGACAAAAACCCACATAAAATGAAACTCTTTAGCACTACAATTCTTGGACTACCTACATGAAGTTATTTAAAAGATTACTTCAAACTACCTACTTTCTATAAGGTATTCTGTGAACAGACTTTGGTAGCAGTTACGTATCTTTGGAAAGCTCCCCAACAAAGCTGACTAATTTAGGCAGCAACATTTTCCAAGCCTTTATTTTCTGAGAATGTCCTCAAAACTAAGGGCAGAAGCATCCCCAACTGAGTTAGATTTTGGCTGTGCTGCCTCCAATTTTGCCTTTGCTTTGTTTTAACCATTCTGATTATTTTACAAGTAAAGTAAAATACAAAATCCTATACTAATAGGCAAAGTTTATATATTTCCTTCAAAAATAATAAAATTTTAATAACATAAATGCAGTTCAAAAGCAGAGCAATTACTTGAAGTTAATAGGTATTTCTCCAGTAACATCAAAAAGAACTGTATTCCACATAGTTTTTAATCTTGTCCTCAGAGCCAGAGGAATAACTTAAAACATCTCAGTGATGTATCTCACAACTACAGACCTGCTACACTGAAGCACACCAAAATTTTTTCACCAGCATGTCCACTGTCTAAGTAAAGTAGAAGCTTTAAACCCTAGTGGGGTTAAACAGAAGAGAAGACCCGAAACAACCCAACAGAATTTCCTTTTTGCCACCACTTTGTGGTAAAAGAGACCCTGGGCTGGACTACTTCCATAAATGCAAGTAGAAAGAAAATAATTTATTTTAAAAATATGTAACAGGATAGTCTCATTCTATTGTACTTGGGTGTGTTTGTTCAATAGCCTATAAAAGGCCTTAATTTATAAATTACTTACACATCTTTCCCATGTTGAAAGTCATCACTTATCTCATATACTACCAGAATTAGCCTCCCCAGAAAGCATGGTCTGCCAGAAGAGGAATGGCCTTTTCAAAATGCAAGGCAAAACTACTCATTAATAAAACAAAGACAATGGGGAAAGGCTGCCAAGGGGCAGCTTTATCTACAAGGCAATAAAGTAAACAACAGAGCAAGGTGGTGACAACATTTTCTGTGTTTAGCTTGCACTGTCTGTACAAGTCAAGTATTCCAATAACATCACATGCATGTAGCATTTTTAAGTAAAAATATTATGTCAGGATGTGTACAACAATCTATCTGGACATGATCAGAAATTTTTCTGTCTGTCCTGCTGGCCAATGCTGTAGCATTATGTCAGTATGCTGCCTATATCCATCAATTTATCTTGTCTTATGCCTAGACTAAATGTTCCTTGGAGTAAAGACATGCTGTGCAAGCTCTTAGCACAGCATGATCTTGTTCTATGACCAAGTTTTTAAAGCTTTAGAGCATTATAAACAATCACATTGAAATTTATTACAGTAATGTAAACATGCTAGTCGACTGGGCTCTAAACACTGACATGTGTTAATACTGTGCTACCTTAAAGTATAAGACCCAGATTTTTTTTTTTGCTAGCTGGTTAAGCACAGAGACAATCTGCCTACTTCAATTAAACTCATATACTTGTGACCCTACCAAACCACAAGTGTTTCACTGCCAGGCTCTGAGCAGGTACCTAGTGATTCCAGGCCCAGTCTTTGGTCTTTTTGATGAAATCTGAACACCTGCTCCTTCAGGAGTGAATTGCAATCAATCTATTTAATGTAGATCTTTAAACGTTATTGAGATGATTACAGGTCACACAGTATATATTTTCTAGAACTGGAGCCAGGACTGACTTAGAAACTTCACCGCTTTCTTCATGGCATTTTTTTAAGCTCTAGGAATTTGGTTTTTCACCTACCTTACAAACCTATTGAAACGTTAATTACCCTTGTCAATTTATGATGCTGATGATCAAAGCTTGTGGTATTCTGTTAGTTAGGGAAGGAGTTAAAAAACAACAAGAAGATGATTTTTAGAACATAAAAGAAGGAGGTAACTAAAAAGAAATCTGTATTTAACAAAAAGAATTCTGATCTGATAGGAAAAAAATGAGTCATAGACAGACATAATTTCACAGGAATGCAAAATTATTAGAATAAGGAAAGCCCATAATTCCATAATCTTTTTTTAAGTATGAGATAGATAGATAGATAGATAGATAGATAGATAGACACACACACACCCCCACAGAGCACACAGTACAATTTGCATGTATTTGAAACCTTAATGCAACAAATTTTATCCCTTATTGTTATTGTAACAGAAAATCCACAGCTACATAGAATTTGACATCAATAATGGCCCACCAGAGCTATCCATGGAAATTCAACAGCTTCTCCAGACAAAGCAGAACGACCTCAAGCAGTTCCACTGCAGTCCTGACAATTTATCCAGTTCTAACTGTACCCAAAAGAGGGCAGGCTTTCTCAGGCAAAGAGAGAGGCTACGATAGCTGGCTGACACACTACTAGGATTTTTTTTCAAGCTATCACAACTGGCTATACAACATCATTTCATCAAAAAGCGATGAAATGAAACATATCACACCACATTCCTTTAACACTGCCTGGAAGACCTATGATTAATAAGTCCTGATCTTACGATAAGTTACCAGCTGGAGAAATCAATCAAGCATGGAGGGATAGAACTAATCTGCAGGGGAAAAAAAATGAGAAGTAAAAAAAAAAAGAAAAAAAATGGAGGTTTGAGTCAAATTTGGATGTCATCATACCAACAGCCTTGACTCAAGCATGGTTCTGAATTCTGGTCTCCCAACTTCCAAAATAGCTCTTGGGCATGTTTTTCATTTTGTGTAAAAATATTATTATTGACACAAAACAAACCCTGAGTTCACAAAATGGGACATTCTGTCTCTGCTTCAGATAAAATAATTAAAATAATGGTGTGTTGCTCTCAGCATCTCTTACCATTTGGTATTGCCAACACTTTACCCAGAGACAAAGATGAGCAGTTTATAGGTTAATATCTACATCTTCAGATGCCACATACTTCACATAGGAGTGTCCAATTACTGAGCAACTTCATACAAAGTAAGGAAAGAAAACACAGTGATTGTGGTTTTGTAAATTTAGCTTTTAGCCCGAGCTATTAGCTTAATTCAATCTGACAGTAGTCTCAGGTTAAAAACAAAATACCCACACTACTTTTTTTGTGACTAAACCGACAAAAAACTCCAACAAACCAAGGAACAGGCTCTTCCCCTTTATTCCTCAAGAAAATCTCTCAGGCAGGCTTGATTCATAGGACAGCACTTGCTCAGATCAAAATAGAATAAGCCACTTATTAAGGATTAGTTAGGAAGACATTGATTTAGAATCCTTTGGCATGAAAGGACTACAGAAAGGAGGACTCAGAAGCCCTATAAAGGGAGGGAGGAAAAAGCATCATGTATGAGAATGCCATGGTTACAGACCAGAACAGGTTAATTGTCAAAAGACCTCCTAACAGAATTAACAGGAGACACTGAGAACTAGCTGGAGTAATAATTTGTGTGGCAAAGAACTGAGCTGATAAATAAAAATAAGGAGAAAACAAAAAAAATCCAGAAATCCTCACACTGGTCACAGTTAGCAGGGGGTGGTTCTTGCAAGTTGTTGAAATGGTTTTGGGGGAAGGTATCTTGAAAATGTTGATAAGAAGAGAAGAGGGAGCAACTGAAAAATTTTGAAGAGTAAAAGTTGTCCTTTACTGTATCTGATCTCATCCTCTATATACAGAGACAGAATTTCTAGAAGCTCCTGTCCAATATGTAAATGCCAAAAATATAGAATACAGGCTGACTTTTGCAGGTTGTCAGTTCTCACAGGTGTTTTCTCTTACTAAGAAACAATTTTTCTACAACATACTTTTTAGACTGCAAGATAAGCTTACACATACCACAAATATAATAAAAACCATGGCAGCTATCAAGTCAGGAAATAGCTTCAAATTTTAGTAGCATGCCATCATAGGTAGCCTGCAAGTTCCAAACTTGCCTATGCAAGCTACTACTGAAATTGCCCACTTTGCTCATTCCCTCCAGCAATCAGAGTTGATGTGACTTAATCTCATTAATTCACTGAGCCGAATGCACTGGAGAAAAAGAGAGCTCAGCAGTTTAACAGGCTTTGTTCATCATTTTTGTGTCCTTCCCCCACCTTTCATTTTTGAAGTTGCCTCTATCATTCGTGAGTTCCCTGCCTCATATCCACAGACAATATAATAAAACAGCTTTTTCCCCCCAAGGTTGCTTTGTTTTTCTAAGGGTTTAAATCAGCCAGAATCAATTTGTTGATTGTGCATCACAAACTGAACGAATCTACATCCATTTATATTCAAGTACACACAATAAATACAGTCATTCTCTCACAGGAAATGAATGAAGTTTTCATTCTTTTAAACTCTACATAGCATTCAGGCTAAAAGGAGAGCTTTATTTTTTAAATCATATTCTCAGAAATTCAAAGGACTAAAATTTAGAAAAAGGAAATAAGCAGGTGTCTATGATGGCTAAATAGTCCCATTTAACAAAAAAGAAAAAACAAACAAACAAACAAAAAAATAGAGATGTGGGTTTGCTGTTTTTTTTCAAACCACAGTATAAACTCAGGTCCTTCCCAAAATGCACTCCTTAGCACAAAGTTTGTTTTACTTCAGCCTACAAGACTATTAGTAGACATTCAACTTCTATACAATTCCTCCAATTTTAAAGGAGACGTCCTTAAACTCCCAAGTTTAGATGTATAGTTCAAAGCAGCTGGTTGAGAAAACAAATTATGTTTATTTTTTAAAAAGCACCAAACCTTTGGCTGTATTATCTCTAAAATCATAACAAGCTACTTATTTTTGAAAAACAGTACATCTAAATTAGATGTAGATTTAGTAGTTCAAAGTAGTCAGTCAGAATAGTCAACTCAGTCAATAGTCAATAGACAGTCAAGAAAAGTCTCACAAAAACCCTATAAAATAATACTTGCCTTATCTTTCAATATTTGAGAGTCAGTGAGTAAAAAATGCATCTTTACTAAACTATATTCTAATATAATATCAAGACACTTTGCAAGCAAGGAAAACTAAGTAGCCTTGACCTCATAGCCTGAAATACCCAGGAAGTGAGGAAAAACAAGAAGGAAGTTAAAAGATGAAAGACATGTAGGAAAAGAAACCTTATTTTGTGTACACTCTTTCCAAAATGTCTGAATTTTGACACTGTGCACAGTATCACTCTCCAGTTAATGAACTGCTTAACACAAGGATATATGGCATTTGGCTTTGTCACTAGGTATTACTTCAAGTACAAGAAACAGACACTGAAGCCTGACGAGGTATGTGACAGATAAAATGCTTAGCATGAAAGAATTACATTCCGCCTTATACAGCAATGGCTTAAACTTTTTTTTTTTTTTTTTTTTTTTTTTTTTTCATAGANNNNTTTTTTTTGCAAGAGAATGGAGACAGGAGCAGGAAAATAATCTGATACTAAAGAAAGGAGAATTTTGCTGTGCTAGATTGGGAACTAAAATTTTATTCAAGGCTATCAGGTGTCCAGCATGAGATTTTTACACTATAAAGGCTTGTCTTATATGGGAGGAAAGAAAGATATTTAGCCATGGATAGATATTTAACCTGTGGATAACAGAAGAGAGAGAGAGAGGGGAAAATTAATAAAGAGGTCATAATAGTGAAGGTAGGAAGGTAGCATGAATACATCCAGACTGAAAAATGTTCCACAGTGGGGAAGGACAGTACTACTTATTTAATAAGGAAGCAGAGTGAAATCAGATTTCACTATCTCAATGACTCTGTATGCCAAATGAAACTTATGCAGCTTCCAATGGTAAAGTAGGAGAATGGACTAAGATGAGAGAGAGGAAGCAAGGAAGATAATTCAGAAAGCAAGCATTAATCCCACTTTCTCTGCAAATTGGTTAGGTATTCAGGATAAAATTAATGAAATAAAAACTAAAAGTAAATCCAAGAATACGGAAAAAAATTTGAATGCTATAAAAAAGAAGAATGCACCTGGATATTCACCTCAACAAAAAAAAAAGAGAATGAAGGTAAGACTCAGGGAGTCATAGGAAATCAAAATATTTGGAGATCAGACACAAAAGACAACAAAGAGCCACATAGGTACAGAGCAGAAAGAGTCCACTCTTACTGGGCAAGGACAACCAGTCTTTAAATTTAATTGATAACATCTATTTCCTGACTACAAATAATAAGGGAACAAGTTCTGAGCAACTTTCAGATGGGGACAGTATGGCTTTGTATGTAGGAATAAATTTATCTAGTATGGAACAAAACTGGTTGCAAAATATCAAAAGCTAATTTATTAGTCTAAGCCACAAGAGATTTCAGGGAGTTCTCTAAAGGCAGAAAAAGCCACAATATGCACTCCAAAAACCTAAGTAAATGGCTTTTATGTATCAGAGGGAACTGAAATTTACAGAACTGAACTCAAAGCAATGTTCATAGTTCTTTCACACTCCCTCTCTCATGCAGCATCTTGTCACCTGATAGTGCTACACGATGCTAATGCAAAGGTTCTACCCTGTGTTCGACCTCATGGTACTGTTTGTTCCACATTCACCAGTCTGGATATGTAGTGTATGTAATAGATATCATTTTATGTCATTATAATGCACTTACATCTAGCATAAATTCATCACAGAAAGTGGTTCCATATTTGATAGCAGAAGATTAAACAGAAGTGAAATCTGGCTTCAGCTCAGTTCACCTCAGACCAAAAGCTCACCAAGCAAAAAGCAGCAATCAAGGTACTTCCTCTGGCGTCCAGCAGACATTCAGGGGGGCCAGCGATTAGGTCCACAGATTAAGCCACCGTTCTTCCCAGGTGATTTCATGTTTCCTTTCTGAGTTGTTTGGCGATTATTTCTATGGCCATATTACCATTTCAGTTCTCATAATCGGAAATGTTTTTCATTCTCCTAAAACATCAACATTTGCAAACACATAAGAGGAAGGACCTTGAAATATGGAACCAACCCTACAATTTAGACTGATAATACCTTGAAAAGCAACAATCACTTTCAACAATCACTTTCACAGAAAGCTTCATCAGACAGGAAATTCACATCCAGGAAGCAAACAGCAGATATAGAAATGTAAGTACACATGCCAGCCTAACCACATTTTTAGCCAGCTAAATACCATTTCAGTTTGGAGAAGCATGTTCCAGTATAATGTTACTAATGTTCTAAATATTGTAACAGTGTTTTGCTAGTCACAATACAGCTATTGATTGTCCTTCCCAGCCTCATCCCCAAGGCTAAACACAATATCCCAATAACTTGTATGCAGGCATCTGTGACAATGGAAGGTCAGTATTCATTAGAGTAGGAAGAGAATGAAGTCATGAACTCAAACAGATGATGATTAACAGTAACATGAAAATGTTTCAATTCTAAATATCACCAGGTAATAACAGCATCATCACAGCGCACAAGTGCTGCATTCAATTCCATCCTCTTCACTCTGGCCTCTTTCCATTTCACTACCCAGCACTTGGGCAATGCTACCTGGATAACCTCTCCATGCCAGCAAATTAGAGGGAAATGAACAGGACAGAAGTCACAATTCCTCCTCCTCCAACACAGCGCTGATTCCTGACTCCTGCAGTCTGCAGGAAAGCAAGGAATTACTACTCAGTAGGGCAGTCTGTGGATGCAGAAAGGAGACCGCTTTGAGGCAATGACTGCATGTCTAAGCAGCCAAACTTACATTGCAGTTTTCATTCTGGGACAAAAATCCCCTAAGAGTAAGTCCTACAACTCCAGAGAAATTAGATGCTTTACTCAGCTTTTGTTACAGACTGTAACAGAGGTGCCCCCACCTCACAGGCCCTTCCTTCTTTCTCAAACCACCATTGCCCTCCTTCCTAAAAGTGAAAATGCTGTCATAGTTTTTACTAGTAACAAATATTTGTAGCTTCATCCATCGGCACAAGGAGGTGAGGAGTTTTGCTTTTTCAACCAACATACTAACTTTTCTGCAATATTCCAAGATCCTTCTTTGCCTAGCTTTCTTGCCAAAAACGACATTATTATTCTCATAGTGGAAGGCAAGTAGCTCTAAAACCTGTTTAAAACAGCCTAGCAGAAATCATCTCTAGGAAGAAAAAAGCACCATAATTAAGAGGCAAGAAGTCAGGTTTGACCTTCCAAAGTTCCAACAGGTCATTTGAAAGGTGGTATCTCTTCCTTTAAAAACAAATAACCACTTAAACAAATGCAACACTGATGTCTGAACCAAATAAAGCACCCCTACCAACAAAGAAACCTGACCACATGGTAAAATTCAACTGGCTTCACTTAACATTGATAAAATATTTTTGAAGATTTTCTTGGAACAGTATCTAAAACATTACAATTAAACACGTGAAGCAGCAAAAAAGGGAATGGAAAAATTAGTTTTCTAGGGCATCAAAAGTGGGACACAATGCATGACTAATTTTTTTTTCAGATCTTTAACTTTCTAAAAATGTGTTTAATTAAAAGAAACATATTTGCATTACTTATGCAGATTAATATTGCTCAGGTCACCAAACGCTTTGTGATTTGTAATTATTAACAGTTTTAACTGCCTCTGAAAACTCAATTAGATGATTTGGAAAAAAAATCAAGAATCTTCACCATTCACTTTGTAAGCAAATATTATTTTACTGCATCTGCTTTTAGGTACCAATTTACATAGTTCTTACTACCTATATCAGTGACATGTAATACAAAGGTTTGGGTCTAGGGACTTTTTTAGCTGTCTCTTGTTCTAAACAAAGAATTTCACTTTCTGCAAATTGCCAGACACTATGATAAAAATACCTCTTTTAGGAAGGCAAAATGGGAAAAATTCCTTTCCATTTGTTCTGCTTTACAGTAATTAAGTTATATCCAGGACAAACAGATAAACTGTAGAATCTTCCCAATTTATTTCTCAAAGAGATGGGGGAAAAATTGAAAGTATGATTATCAGAGAAACATGTCCACTACAGACCATTGGAGGGCTCTAATTCCTAGTTGTGCTGCTGGCAGCATAAGTCAGTTATGGGTTGCTGAGAAACTACCTTCTTCCTTTCCTGTGTTGTTTCCCTCATTAAGAACACACTGGCTTCACAAAGCGAGTGCCAAGTGACCTGAAAAACTCATTTCTTGCGTAGGGAACTCAAAGTCCAACTTGCTCACTGGGGCCTGAATTTCACCCTTCAGCTACAGTGCTGAGATTGAGTAATTGGTGCTGAGACAGCAACCATCCCCTTTCCTTCTTCTGTCCCATTGTCTTTCTCTCAGTCCTGAACTTTTTATTTTTCAATACTTTCTGTATTGGTATACTGACTTTCCAGGCTACCAAGGCAGGCAGGAGCTCAGGAGCACTCAGAGTATCGGCACAGGGCTCCAAGCAAGGCACAAATTCCCAAGTGCAGAGAAATCCAGAAGTGTTTCTCAGGACAGCCACAGCTTCCTGACTTGAACAGCAGGACCCCCATAGGTGAGGACAGGCCTAGTAATTCCACAGCTTTCAAAATCCCATTTCATGGCAATTACCTTAGAAACCACAGCTCCCTGAGACACAGTAAGGAAAAGGGCTTTGGTCTCCAGACCCTGTGGAACTCCACTTGAGAAGGCTTCTTTGAAATCTCATTCCAGTGGCATCCTAAGGACCCAGTGAGGTTGTTTCTGACACATAACACAACAGAGACATTTAATATGAGTATGGGAGATAACTATGGGAGAGAAAAGTGCAATTACCCCAGGTAACAAATGGCAACAAGTCAGCAACTCTGGCACAGGGAGCAAAATAAAACTGAGAAATTTGCAGGTATGAAGCAAGCAGATGAACAATGAGAGATAACGTTAGGGCCATGAATTTAAAGGAGAGAGACAATACTACAAAACCTTTCTGGCCCATAGTAAGTCAAGTACAGTTAATCAAAAACAGAATAACAGGACATAAAATAAGATTTTATTGTCAAGGAGGGAGGTGGAAACACAGTAAGAAAAAGAAAAAATCATTTTTAGCATCCAGACAGGCATTTCTCCCTGAAGATACTCATCTTTTAAAAAGCTAGGTGTGGTATTCCTAGGATCACAGCAGTATGTTTTGCTTGAGGGAAAGAGACTAGAAAGAATGGCTTGTAAAAGACCCAAAATACAGAAAAACCTGTGCAATTTCAAGCAGAAAATGCGTTATTTCGGAAGCCAAAAATTCCATTTAGTTTGTATTTTGAGACATGTAGCATGTAAGGCAAGGACTTTCCTACATTCCCCAAATTATGCAGACCTGGATTTTCTGCAGGCTTTCAGGAAAATACCGTTTCTACAGGAAAATAATATTAGCTTTACAAAAATCAGTGTTCAATAGAAACCTTATCATAGGATTTGTGAGCACTGTTTCACAAAAAGGAGAGTGTTTAGGAAAAGGATGCTTGATATTTTAATCTAACAAATATCTTCATCATTTATTTCTGGATGTAAGTAAGATTGAAAGGTAAACCCTGATGTTCTGACTAAATTCAAGTGCAGGTAATTAGTCTACTTCGTGGAGAAAACCAGAAGGCTTTTTAAAAAGACCGCTCTCAAATTTTTCTAAGAGTGAAATCATATTCGTGATGGTGCAGTGCAAAAGCAACACAGTTTAAGATAACAGCTTCTTTATTCATCACAGTTACTGTGAGTATTATACTTAGAATTATTTTCAGACTATCACATTAAAGATGCGCTAAAGATGTGTGACTCCTTCCCACTCCTTTAAAAAAAGATGAGAGGGGAGGGAGGAAGAAAAAAGCTGAACTAGAACAGTTTGTGAAAATAACACACCTAATACTGAAAAAAATCACAAAGGCAACAGCCACACCCTTAAAATGACCTTTCCACTTTAATACAGATACTCTTTCTTATTTCCAAATTTAACCAGGTATCTCTCCTACCGATTTTATGACAAGTGCTGTCATGTTAAGCAGTCCTTGGCTCTCTAGAAATGTACATGCTCAACATCTTCTAAAAATAGTTCTTGGTTGTTCTTGCTGCAAGAATTATTTGTTTCAGACTATAATTTCTCCTTTCCATTAACCCAGGCTCAGTTCTGTTTTGGATGAATTTTAATGTGTGAGCAAACCTCCTGACTTATACAGCATAATTTAATGGTGCTGACAAGATTCACTTGCCAAGCTAAAATATGCAATGGTAAGGGAATGAATACGCAAACATAAAAAAAGCTGGTAATATCATCAAGTCATCTATTAAAGCTGTCTAGCACTTCTCTTAAAAGTGTTGAAATTGCTTAGAAATCTACCAAAAACTGTTGAGGTAAATTCATTCCCACAAAAGGTGTTGGTGCTAGCCTGAATTTTCCTGAAGACTTCAAGAAGGTGGTGAAGGCTGCAGTGATTGGGCACTTCCTTTTCCTTGTTGTTTTGGACTGTTATCAGCCAAGCTGGAGGTTAGAGATCCTACATTTTCAACCATTACCCTTTAGGGAGATGCAAATTGTGTATTTCATATGAAGGCTCCACAAGAAATGGAGAGGAATAGATTTGGATGAAGAGCAAAGTAGAATTTTCCTCCTGGAAAGGCCACCTCAAAAACCCAAGGAGAAAATAGTACTGGTTCTAACAAAAGGACATGAACCGAGAATAGGAGGTAGTAGATACTGTAACAGAAAAAAGCTAGAAGTGAGAGCTGGTGCGTAGGCAGAGAGACAGATTGTACAGGAATCTGAAGGAGAACAGATATTGCTTTATGCTGCTGAGTAATCCTGGAGTCATTTGTCCACAAAGGTACCTTTCTCAGCTATACAATCAGTTTAGGCATATGGATAAATTATGACAAGTCTAAGAACAAGGAAGATCGAGGGGTGATTTTTACGTGCTTGGACTGTCTGTGTTAAGAAGCAAACTCTTCAACACGTTGCAGATTTCCACTCCTCTTCTAGGGTATTTTGGTGAAATATAACATCTCACATTTCCCAGCAAGCTCTCAGTTCACAAGCTGAAGAGGACAGGAAATGCAAAAAATGCAATCTAAGAAAATAAACAGAACCATTTATCTGAAGAAGAAATACTTTCTTCCTTGAAACGAAAAGCAGTCTAAAGACTGTCTTCCCTCCTTGAATAGAAAGAGCTGCTTTATTATATAATACATATCACTGAAGCAAAAATTTAAGACTCACAAAAGTCTTAGAGCTACTTATATGGAAAATCAAATCATATCAGATAGATATTGCTGTGAACTAATAACAAATAATTTACTGGTTAGGGTTTCTTTATATCTCTTCTATATATATTCAGAATTGGCCACATGGAAAAAAAATGGATTGGGACTATGGGGGAAAAAGTATGGGATTTTAT
>WEKY01036601.1:28539-60833 GCA_013390045.1 Picathartes gymnocephalus
AAAAAGTATGGGATTTTATGTGTGGATTGGCAGTTTGAACTAGAATGCCACAAACTTTATTACTACACAAACCAACACTTTTTCCTCCTTAAGTACAACCTTTAAATGCAGGTCCTTCAGTCAACAAAAAATTGTAACAGAATGTAATAGTATACTAACCTTGTGTTAAGATCTATTTTCCCCCTTTTAAACCTTCATTTTTACTTACTATAAAGGAGTACATTTCGTTTATAACATTAGCTCATATTTTCACACCTAATGTTAGCTGTAAGAATATATGAAAGACACAAAGAAACAAAGTATTTTTCTCGTCTACGTTTCTCTGTAAATCATTTTGGTGGACTCACCTGTTCCAGCTCCAGATTCCATTAATCATAGAGGAAAGCTAGAGAGCTGGCATAGACAAGACATTGAATTTTCAGACTGTAAAGACTCCGTAACATAACCCCAGGTTTCTTCCATTCAGTTTTATACTACATAAGTGTTTCTAACGCCTTCCTAAAGCAAAGAAACATACTGAAAGTCACTCGGTTCTTAAATCCTCCTAGGGTTAACTAGTACAGTTCTTCACTGTTGACTTGGATACCACTACAGATCACCCACACACACAAAAACTTGATATCCTGCATTATCTCATTCAAAGAAAATAATAGGAGAATCATTGAGGTGAATTGTATTTTGTGATAATGAACCAAAGTCTGAGTTTAGTGTTCCTTCACTTATACATATTTAAACTTTTAAATGTAGGTTGAAAGAATGAAGGCTTAAATTTACAGAGAAACAGACTTAAGAAGTTCATGAAATTCAATACTTCATAAAAGTCCTTGTTACATTTTAATCTCTAAAAGGCAGTAAGTCAAGCCTGTAATTCCTTAGAGTTAACCCTTCCATATTCCCTTCTCTATTGCTATTAATCTTTAACTCAGTACACCTCCAAAAAGATTCATCTAGACCCTTGGGGAACAGAAGCTGGAGAGAATCTTCAGTGACATTCAAATCAAACCAACTGTCACATGGAATATTTAACGCTAAGCCGAAGTCTTTTCAAGTGAACTTGAAAGAAAAAAAAAGTAAGACTTCTAATTTTACTGGTTTTTTCATTTTATTTGAAACAATTCAAACTAGCAACTGTCTGCCAAGTTTAATTGGATTACCTTCAATTTTATATGCCTCTGCATTTCAGCAAAAAGCAATACGGAAAAAATGAGTAATTCTTGTCATAATTGTTCATTGGATTGCCAGAGAATTACAGCAGCAACATCACCACGTATGCTGATATGTAATAAAAGATAAATTATGATGTACCTGGAGTAGATGAAAAAAATAATAACCAATGCAATCAGAACTCATTGGGAAGATTGATAATCAAGAGCCTTGAACTGTTGCACACATTTGTTTCCTAGATATTAATCTTTTTTTCTCCTTCCCCCACGTACAACAATATATTTACTTTTAGAAAAGGAGGAACTTTTCAGAGCAGCATTATTGGCTGTACTTTTACCACACAATAGGAGCATGCTCCACTGTATAAGTAAATATCTCAAAGTAAACAACTCACACAAATGTACTGACTGCATTTGACTTCTGCATTATGATTTGTTCCAAGCATGCATGCCCATTTACTGCCACTTCTACAAGGATTATGCTGCAATCAAAGCCAGACATCACTTGCCACCCCTAACCTGCCAGTAACCTCCATATCTGAAAAATCAAAAGCGGACAAGAATGCTACAGGGAGCAAATCTACCACATGAATATTTCATATTTGTCTTAATTTATAGTTGGCTTAGGTTTTATTTATTTAATTATTGACTTCAAGAAACTGAGTATGTTTCAGTTCTGAACTTAATTAACATTTTATAGGAAATGGCTTATTCTGTCACCTTCTCTTGCTTTTTAGTAACCGCAAAAGCAGCATCCTGAAGACCAAGTGAGAACACAGACACCTATCTGTTCCTGAGGCTATTATAGATGCAAGCATATTCCCATTTCCATACATAGTGTGATGGTTTTTCTTAAATAACCTGACAAACCCATATGGTGTCTGATCCTCTTGGTACCACTGTCACTAGCAAGAAACACACACCTGGAAAATACATGACTTCACCAGCACCACCACCTGCAGAAAGCTCTTCGCAGTAGTTGTATTTCCTACCCACCTCTCTCATCAGAACAGTAGACTCTACAGCAAGGGCAGGTATCCCAGGCCTACAAAAGGCAGGAAAGAAATGAACCTGTATCATTACAATTAGACCTGACCTTAAGTGTCTTTTCCAACCAAAATAGTTCTGTGATTACACCATCCCTACCATGTCAACTATGAGTGTTCTGAAGAGTGCTGAAAGTACTCTAGGTCCCTGTTTACCCATTGGTTTTACAACTCCCAGACTGATGGCAGTATCTGAAGTTTTTCAAATATCTCCACAGAAGTCAAAGTGTTGGTGACAGGGTTTTGTTCAACCCACAGAAAATGAGGCAAAGATTACACACAAATAGATTTTTGGAAGAATAGCTTGGAAGCTAAGCTTGGAAGAATATCCAAGAAAACTTGCTTTGTTTTCTCCCCTCTCCAAACTGAGTGGTAGAAAATTTCTTTTACTTTTAAAATAGATCTCTAAAATTGGAGGGTCATGGCAAGAGACTCTAAAGATCCACCAAAAAAACCTGTCAAATTACTCTTGTAATAAAAATGTTTTATACCATTTGTTTCATCAGTGTTCGTTTGTAAGTTGTTAAGGTTGGAGAAACAGTACAGAGAATATGTTAATATTTGCCTAAAAATTAAAATAAACAACCTAGGTTAGAATTATCTATTAGAACTTTCCCCACTTTATGTGAAAACTTTCCTAGTTTTCTTTTCAAATCTATTCAAACAGTGATTACTGTGGTCACGTGAAAAGCCACAACCATGATAAGTCTGTGAGGTGTAAGGAAAAACAGATGCAACATTTTAGATGTAGGCTTAGAGATAAATTCCCATTATGAATTTGTTTAGTTTTTAAGAATTCTCCAAGGAATCAGGCAGATATGTTCATTTCTTTCAATCGGAAAATATACACCAAGTTTTGTACTAGGACATAAAAGGATATGGGGAACTTAAATCTCAATATGGTATCTCTTTCTACTTGAGATACTCTTACTTCATTGAAGACTGAACTCTGAAATTCAGAGGAACATCAAAAGGAACACTGAATAAATGAATCTTTCTGGTGTTGATGGTGCTAAGAGAGGAGTGTAGCAATATACCATTGGGCAAGTTCTGCTCAATTTTTTTCTATGCAATTCTATCAATAGCCTGGCTCTCAGAAAGGAAATTTGTTTTTTATACATCAACTCAACCAAAACAATATGGAACAAAACAAAAAAATATATCTTTTTCTAGTCATTTTATACAAAGAACTGTTCCATCTTTTAAAAATTCTAATGATTTTAACAGTAATTAAAACCTGACAGAGCAGTCCTCCTGAAGAAGCCCACAGGTTTACTGATGCAGAAATTTCACTTTTCAACTGTCTCTGGACTATCCTAGCTAAAAATTGCTACAGCAGGATTTTTACTGCAAGTAGAAAATGTATCTTTTCATCTAATTTTCAGGAATAACACAGTTACCCCAGAATGCACTTGAGTAGTAAGATTCATTGCAAGTAATTTATGCATTCTGTAGAAGCATGAATACAGTTCAACATTATGTTGATTTTGCACGATTCCAGTCTTGGTTGTTCAAGGAACTCTGACAATTTCTATCACCCTTAAATAGCATGGCTTCTTGGAAAGTATCAAGTTCTGACTAATCTGTTCTTTTTACAGAAACAATTACCTTACAGTTTGTACCAATACAAGTAATCAAAATAAGAAAAAACTATAGTTACTTTTCATTGCATCAGTATTCAACTCAACATACATCTTACCCAGGGGATATTTTCATGCTGTATTTTTTTGCACAATCAACTCTTTGAAAGATTCATCAAATAAATATGCGATATAGCTATCCTCTTTCTCTCAAAAGGCACCCTTTCCTAATCTTCTACTATACACAAACAAAGCAGGATCTATTCTGACACAGGATAAGCAGCGGTTGAATTTCTACTTAAATATATGCAAAGTTTATGTCAGCAGATTCAAATTCTGGCAACAACCTGTCAAACTCAGCAATGTGGCAGTCAGCAAGGACAAATATTGAAATTCAACAGCAACCAGAATGAAGAAAGACAAGCAATACTGAAACGAGTGGCACGTCTGTTGCCAGTTGCACTGCAGATATAGAACACTATGTATGAATTGTCCCAAGTCTGTAAATGTGGCTTGCCTGACTCTTCCTTGGGTTTTCCCTCCTATGATAGGGGTTCTGCCACTGAAACCATGAGTGCTCACACCAATACAGTCTGACTCCAACTTCTGATTCAGGTGCAGCAGACCTGCAGAGCACAAGGGGCCAGACAGCATTCCTGAGCCTTTGTGTGAAGCAGAGCATCTCCAACACACCAAATGGGGAAAAAACTGACAAACAGATTGATGGCACAGCTGTCACTTTGAATCAGCAGGGAATGAATAAGCTCTGAAATCTGAGTTAAGAGACACATGTACATAAGGTTAGGGGACAGTAACATTCTATTCTAAGGGACTGAAAGAAGAAGGGACAGAACTGTGACTGCCAAAGACAGCACCAAAGACAGGATGACCTTTGCTACCAGGTAATTATACTCTGCAGAAGCACCAGCACCTGGGATCATTAACACAGCAAGAGGAAAAGCTCAGACAGACAGTGCAAAAGCCACTGATCTGGCCAAGTAACTGCCAGAGTTTGAATGAAGAGCAGCTAAATATTTAGGAGATAAAAAACCCTAGTTACTGGGAAGAAAAAAAGCAAATTTCCACAGACAGCTAGTGAAGTATACATCCTGTACAGCTGAGTCTCTAGGACATCTCTCTTTAGCTTGATTCTGTAGTGCAAAGTACAATGGCATCTTAGCCACTATGCAGAATACAACAGCATAATGTAGAAGGAATAATAAAGTAGAATTATTACTCAGGGACACTTTTCAAGATGATCTCTCTGACAAGCTATCAAAAAGAGGAAGGCAATGGCATTAAAAAGACAGATTCTCATTTTCCCATAAATGCACTTAAAAGGTTTTAGAAAAATTGAGGATTCTTTCCCAAAAAATATTTAGATCATGCCATCCCCTAGAAAATAGTGAAGGGAAAAGTTTAACAATAGTAAGAGTTCAAAAGATATTTAAACAGTTATTTAGCCAGTTGTAAATCATGAAAGAAGACAGGGAAGCCCTTTATTGGTTAAGGCCAAGAGCACCAAAGCCAGCTAAAAGAATTCTTCATGCCCTTTCCAGAGGGAGTATTTGAAGTTTAATGTAACAGAGAAGAACTGGGTTTTGCAAAACTTTTGGAGGATGCAGAAATCCAGATAATCTTCATTCTCATTTTCCCACACACACTGTATACCTGCTAGCAGTACCAGCCATTACTCAGAGCACCCTTTTGTGAGAAAAACTAAAATGATTTTTTTTTTTTTTTTTTAAATCCAAACATCTATTTAGGTAGATAGATCTTAAACACACTTGGAAGCAAAAGGTAAAATCAACTTTGGGTAGACCAGAGGACTACTCATGTCTCTACAGACTGGAGCTCCCCAACAGCTGCTCCTCTCTCCTACAGGATGTTCCTTCATTCCACCCAAGGAGAGATAGTGCCAGTGGGATTTTCCTCCTTCTAGACATCACCAGTCAAGAACAGGAAACTAAACAACAGCAAGCTATTCCCTCTTCTCTTTCACCACTCCCACAGGAGGAGTCCTAGGGTCTCTAAACACACACATGCTGTAACTCCTCAAATACAGCATCTCTGGAGCTCTTCCAGCACAGTTAGCCCTAGCAGCTGAGCTCTGCTTTTTCTAACAGCTGCTTCCAAACTGCTGCACAGTCACTGCTGGAAAAATAGTTAGGCTGAACCATATCATCAAGAAGTAAAACAAAGCCTCATAATAATCCAAAAGGCATCTACTTTTAGTTATATTTATTGTCCAATACAGCACTTGCACGCCTGAATCTCTCATAGCATACTGCTTCAGTCTGTGTGAACAGCTAAGGCATTCTGCCAGCACAAATAAAGCAGGTGGTAGGACAACAATCCCTTGCCCAAGCATGTGAGATTTCCCCAATGAAAGTGAAAATTATCCAAAGGGAAGCATGTGCTCCCACTGACCCCCACACCCACTTCCAACTATATCCCTATCCCTGTTCAACTATCTTCCCTCTCTTTTCATTGTGACTGGATCACAATGCCATCAAGAAGTGAGTAAGTTAAAAGACCTTTTATTTATGATTTTCAGTATTTGCACCTGGTATTCAAAGTACATGCAACAATGTCATCAGGATTATAGTCAGAAGAAACAGTAAGATGTTTATTGTGAGAAGGAAAGGCAGCGCTTCATAAGCTACTTTTTGGTCATACAGTATAAAAGAAATTAAGATATTAACTTCTCAGATCAACTGATCAGTTTTGACCATGAAGTCAAAAGCAGCAAACTGCATCATTGATTTTATTGCACAAATTTATAAACCTTTTAGCACTACAAAAAATAAAATAACTGCTCCATCTGCACTAGAGACTTGGAATTCATATTTTTATCTACTGTAAATAAAGCACCACTACAGTCTTGGAAATCTTTCTGATGCACAAAAGCATAAGAAACACAGGTGATGAGAATAGTACCAAGTGTTCCTATCAGCCAACTCTGCAAGATTTAGTTTGAGTCTTTATCTGTAATTACAGTTATTTGTTCTTATCTCAGTGAGTGACTGCAAACACAACACAGCCTGAGAACAGCAAAGCTGGTATGCAACAGCGATGTAGCACATTGGGACCACTGAGCCAGCTGAAAGAAGGAGTAATTTCTGATGACAACACTGTGGAATGATGTTCAGGATAACATTCAGTCCCTCGTGTCTTGAATTCTTGCTGCAGTCCTTCTTCTTGCAGGGGCAATAACATCATCTCTATTAGCCAGCCACCTTTCTCCTAAAACTTGCAGAACCACTTAAGAGTTCAACTCCTCCAGCAAGTTACCAGACAGAATTCCCAACAGTTATTCAATGTAATTGCAAAAACCACTTTTCTTTTGTTTTGGGTGTTGCTTTTATTTTGTTCTCTTTTTCAGCCACGTGAAAAAAGAAAAAAAAAACAAACCACAAAGCAAAACAACAAAAACCACCACAGTGGTTTGGAACAAGCGTCAATTAAGAGCTGGCTTTGGCCCCTGTCATTCTTCACCCTCCAGAGCTCACAAAACTATGCTGCCCAAGAGCTCCAGGGATGAAGAAAATATCATGTAACCTTTCCAAGTGCAGGTGTCCAACCTCTCATGTAAATCACCTATTACTCACTCTGAAGGACTGTGTACATTTTCTTAGCAGGTGTGTAAAGCAGCCCTTTCCTGCACCTCCAGCCATTTTTTTTTTTCCAGTAGAAACTCAAGAAATAATATGTGAACTTGCTAGTAATACGCTGTGGTTTTTAGCAAACCTGTATGCTCAATCTTATTGCTTATTCTAGTTACACTGAAGCCCAACATACCAAGCACCAGACATAAGTCCACTATGGCTATACAGTTATTTATATATATTGGCCAGGCTTGCAACAGCAAATAAATTTGATTTCACCATTTCTCCACAGAACGTATTATGTAATAGAGAGAATTACATTGCCTTTTATAGCTGTCATTCTTGTGCCTTACAGTAATGTGTTTTATTTACTATGTGTTAGCATAATGCTAGTTCTTATTTTAGTCCTCTTAGCCAGGAAATCAGAGGGGAGAGCACAGCATAGACAGACACTCAAGTGTCTGGAAATGGATCTGTGTCAGGACCTCTGACAGACAAAATAGGGCTTATTAATCAGGATTATTTTCTTGTTCTTTGGCCACAGTAAGTCCATAAAACCTGGTTTTGTCTCTTCACATCTACTAGTAGTAGCATAATAGTGAACAATATTCAGAGATTAAACGCCCACCAATTTAATGAAAATATACATTTGAATGAAATAGCATTTCCCTGCAGCAGCAGAAATGGCAGCACAAACACTGTCTTAACTAGAAAGTTAAGTCCAGGGAAGAGATGGAAGAGAAGATGTGGCTGCTTCTTCCCCAGGAAAATGTTTGATCAAAACTCTGATGTTCTTGGATCACATGGAACCCAACTCAGCTAGAAGAGGCCAAGCTTCCTTGGTTTAGCTATGCCATGGTTCATATTTCAGTGTCATCTTGTGTTGTTTCAAGGGATGATGATAAACTTCTGGCCTCAATCACATCCTCTGTAACCCAAGTTGGAGCCAAGAATTCCACATCTAAAGAACTTAGTTATTACTTCATGCACTGAACCAAAGTGATTCAGACCTATTTCTAAAAAAAATTATTGACAAGTACCTCTTGTGCCTTTTCAAGTCTGTCTCATCCATTCTAAAAGAAGTGTTCAGAAATAAACAAAGCTCAGTAGCAGAGAGCAGCAGAGATGTGATTTTTCTTTCTATACTTTATGTCTACTTGTCTAAAATCTGGAAAACAAGACTAGAGGTTCAGAATAGTTTTGTGTCTCATTCACGTATCTCAATATGATCTCAGGAACTGGGCATTAGTGAGGTCTCACTGGTGTCAAAGGTGGTAGTCTAACTTAGGCTTAGAATATACAGTTCCCTCCCCACCACCCTTCTAACTACAGGCTGTCCTTCATATTTGCTAAAAGAAAAATTGCATGAGAAGACTGCAACAGTTACATTTCAAGTTTTATCTCTTCTCCCCTTCCAAAGAATTGGAAAAAAATTTAAGCAGTTATAAACTAAAAATGCACAAAATGTTTCCCTTACACATTCAAAAGCTTGCAAGAAGTGATGCTTAACACAATGAGATTTAGCCTTCCACAGGTGCTTTCTGGATGTGTCTCTGGACTCTGCACAATCGTCAGAAATGAGCAGTCTAGTTCCAGGAACCCTCAGTCTCCTAAATACGTAATTTGTCATTTGGCTCCAGTTTCTCTTTTGCCTGTGTTCTCATCAATTCTCTCTCTGCATTCTTTTATTAGCAGAAGTGAATAGGAAAAAAATTTAAAAGTAAAGGAAATTCATCATAATTCTTGGTTCTTCTGGAGTCCTAATCCACTGGGCTGCCTGCACTGTTAGCTAAAGCTATAGAAGTAATGTAAAAAGGAGGAAAGTGCTTCAATTTGGTATTGCAAGTCAGGCAGCCAGAGTCGGGCACTGCCCATGCTAGATGCAGGCAACTCCTGTTCACCATATCACACCTTAGATTCCCCATGGCCTTAAAACAAAACAGGCCATATTTTTGCAATTGCCCCCTAGGCCAGCATCATACTCCAGCAGACTTATTCCTGCTGTCACGTGTTTTCTCAGACATAACATCTTTTCTTTCTAACGGTAAATTTAACAGGTTTCCCTACAGACTAATTTTTATCCAGTATTCTTTTTCCCTAAAGGGCTAGAACTTTACCTAATACACGGACATACAATCAGCATAACCACTGCAAGCAGAACGCTGCCAACACCACTTGAAAGCATACTGTGCAAAATCATAATGTGGTGAAAAAGAAAAAACTTCCTTTACAATTCCAATCTCATTCTCCAAATACCCACACTTATAGCACAATGTGTGAATAAGGGTATAGGCTTATCAAGCAGTTTTAAGAAAACACTAACAAATTAACAGAAAAAGCTTAAAGGAGAGTGGTGGCCTTTTATTTATAACGGAGATTTTCTTCTGTGAAGAGTTCTAATGTGTTTTTCAGCTAGTTTTTGCAAACCCTCCTGTATTACTGATTCCAGTGCTAAAGCAGAAATCAACACTTCCTTACATAATCTTACGTAATCTTAGCTATACTGTTCTTTTGCTAATAATATCTAAAATTCAACACACTACAAATACTTGAGAGGCACCAATCCTATTTGCAAAACCAATTTACTTTATCAAGCCCAAAATATCTAAGAAAAGTGTTAGCCACTTTTTCTACAGAATTTCATGGGCTGCAAGAAACAGATTGTACTTATATCAAAAACTTACTGTCAGTTTACAAATATATAAGCAGGAGTATTTCTCATGTAAGGACACATTCTGAATTCAAAACGCAAGTGTTAACAGGGAACTCTAATACATTATAGTACAGCAGTCTCCCCTTTCAGAAGTCTGAAATACCAGCTATTGCCCAGTGTCTTCCTACTTCCTTAAATACTCAGCTTTCCTACTACCCTTTACATATAGACTTGTGTCACTGCATACCTATGATAATTTATAGAAAAAGGTACAGTCCTTATGATCGAATTTTATCTCATAGCAATGAAGTCTGAAAGTATGGCCAGCCATTATCAATTAGACTACAAGAGGAGACTTGCGTGAGAAATGCCTCACCCTGAGATCTCTGTAGAATGACCTAAATTAGAGCATATGGGAGTATCCTTCAACTGCCTTCCTCCTACAAAGCCTTTTACTGCTCTTTCTTCCATAATTTTTCAGATATTCCAGCTTGTCTAGGCCCCTAGGCCACCTGAATCTTTGTAAGGTTCTCACCACCTCAACTCAGCACCTGTTCTTTCTTTCCTTGCACTGCTACCAATCACAATGTCTCCCTTACGTTACTTCAACAGAATCATCTTCTAATTGTCAACCTTCTCTAGCCTCATTATTCTCCTTCAAGTTCTCAGATTTAATCTGTTAGTCCCTCCAATATTTAGCCCTACGGTACCTATCAGATCTAGGTTTCAGCCATATGTTCATCGTTGTTAACGACAATAGCCTCAGCTTAACCTTTCTCAAAATGTAACTTTTCACCTTAGTGTGGACAGCAAACCCTTGAAAGGCAAACACCTGATCAAATGTGAGGATTGACCCTGGCTGACCTGAAACCAGCATGGCACTGTCTCCCTCAATCCAGCTGCCACCCTCCAGCTGTACCTTGGTTTTCAGATGGTTAAAACTTCCATTAGGCTTTAGAACATTTGGCATAACAAGGCGCCGGGTTCATAATCCTTTTAATGCTACCACTGCTGTGTAAATCTTAAGTAGTGGCAGTTCACATGGGATAGTTTATGGAATATATGTCTCTATTACAGAAGGTGATATGAGAAGTTAATATTTGAGTTCAGGTTTATAATCCCCCACTACAAGCAGGCAACAGAAGCATATTTGGAAGTGACCTCAGTTTATAAGATGGTCCATCTTTGAGACAGTGTAAACAAAATGTCTGGCAGGTAGTGAAAAAAGCCTTTATGCCCATGTGAATATACATGTATATATGTATTCCTATTTAGTTAATATTTTATGCACTGTTATGGCAACTCCACACTTTTCTTCATCCTGTTTGTACCATCATGTGCACCGGAATCAATCAGCTTCAGTCCCAGCAGTTCTGTTAGTTTTTATCTCCCAGCATTTTCTAGAAGTGGCTCCTGGTGACTTATATAAATAAAAGCAGCTTTTTACAGGAACAACAGATTTATAACTTTAATAAGACTGCCCTCCTTCCTGCATTAAAGTCTACAATACATGACAAATCAGGTTAAGCAAGCTGGTATCAAATCTGAAGCCAAATGCATTTTTGAGCCAAACCTTAATTCTCTGAAGAGCTTCAAGCATATTTTGAAGATGTTAAGTTATTGATAAGGAAAATCAATTCTTTTTCCAGCCCAGGCAATGTCATCCAGTCACAGTATATGCAATAGCTAAGGCAGATTTTCTGTTTTATTTACTTCACGACCCTTTAGCATTAAATTACCTACTTTTTTCCTCCTTAGAATCCTGATAAACAGTCACTACCGACAGCTTAACAACTTCTGTTAACTTCAGATAAGAATAAAAGATTTGTCTGAAAACAGACTATCAGAAACGGACAAGAAAACCATGAGACACCAGCATACTCCTAAGTTTATTTATTAAACTCATATTATTCTACCAATATTAAACCCGGGCACTTCAGCAAATAAACTGCAATGTGTTCTGATCTGAACATGAACAGTTACTTCAAAGGGTCTGAAATATTAAAACATGTTCCATCGAGGAAGGCAACAAAACAGCAAACAATCTTGAGAGAAAGTTGGCAGAAAGCAAGAATAGTTCTTTGTGAACCTTTCCAAACTAAAAAATTAGTAGTATCTACATATATACTTTCAAGTTATTTCAGTCCCAGTGATTTTATTCAGTATCTATCTTCTAGCTTTTCCAGAGAAAAGCTTGGGTAGAAAAATGAATATGGAGATGGAAGCATTTTTAAAAGCATCCCAACCATTATAGTACAAGATACAGAAAAGAGGGAAGAAAATGTTACCAGTCTTTCCTGTTCTAAAGTAGAATAGCAGTAGTGAGTAAGCAATTATTTACAAAGGATCAACAACCACCCTCATGCTCTTTCCCAGAAACATCCTAACCATCGGTTTTAGGACTTAAGGATGTCACATGGTGAGTTAATGGAGAATTCCCTTGAGATTTCCTATTCAAGATGTCCAGTTTAGTATAAAATATGCAAGTATCTGGCAGAGGAAAAACTGACTCTCCAGGTTAGTTAGTTACTATGCTTCTCCCATTGGATGCCTCAGACCATACCCCGTTGTACTGTTATACACAGAACAACAGCCTTAACAGATAAAAATTAATAGCTGTGCGCACACAAAAAAAAAATGGTTTTTGTCCCCTGAATATCCTACCAGTTAGGCCAGCCTCCAAGATGCCTCTGCCAAATGCAAAAGATCTGTTCCCAGTACTCTGATGGGTGTCCCCAGAACTGACAAAAAGCAAATTCTTTTCTGTAAGTGATGTGAGCCAGCAACGCTACAGCTCCCAAAATGTTCCCAAACGAAACCATTCAGCAAAAAGAATGTGGTTGCAATTAACTACTAAACAAGCAAATGCACTTTTTTGATGAATAAAGCATCTCTAAGAAAATCCCTTCTAATAGGAAACCCGCAATAGTGGTAAGTAATAAACGCCTGTTTTTCAATCAGCCACAATTCAAATATGAAATGGCAAATATCCAGACAGGAAATCTCAAAAACATACAAAATAGGCCCTCAAAATAGAGTGGAATGAGTTCCTGTGTTGCAAGTAACTCTCTGTAAGCTCCGATTTTCACGATAGTGTCTCTGATCTAATTAAATGAGAAATCTGCTGTGGAAGGAAGCTCACCTAAGTGCTCTAGTGAGAGCTCATGCGTCTAGGCAAAACACAGCCATTTGCGGAAGGTAAATAACAGATGTTGTTTTTCCTTCCCCTTCTTACTTAACTCCTACTGCACCTGCCGCCTCTCTGCCCGTGGTGCCCGACAGCCCCCGGCAGCGTGAGGGGGCAACGGGCAGCGGCGGTGCCAGCGGCAGCGCGGATGGCGGTGCCCCGCAGCTCTCCCCTGACACCGGCGCCCGTCCCCTGCCGGCCGCCCAGCCCGCAACAGGGGTACCACCGCCCATCGCCGGCCCGGGCCCCGTGTCCGGCGCCTCTGCCTGTCGGGCCGGGGACCGCCCGGGGCCCGGCTCCCGTGCACAGCGCGCAGGCGCGGGGCCGCCTCTTCCCCGCGCACACCGGCGGAAGCCGCTCCCAGCGCGGCTGCTGCGCGCCGAGAACGCCCGAGCGCGGCGTGGCCCCAGTCCCGCATTCCCCTCACCCCGTGTGGAAGGGATGGCGGGGGTGGGCGCGGCCCTGCTCGCAGGGCTGCTGGCGAGGCTGGCGCTGGTGCTGTACGGGCTGCACCAGGACCGCACCATGCGGGTGCGCTACACCGACGTCGACTACCGGGTGTTCACGGACGCGGCGCGGCTGGTGACCGAGGGGCGCTCACCCTACCGGCGGGCCACGTACCGCTACACGCCGCTCCTGGCCTGGCTTCTGATGCCCAACGTGTTCCTCGCCGAGGCCTTCGGGAAGCTGCTTTTCGTGGCCGGGGACCTGGCGGCTGCCGTCGTCGCGTACCGGGCCCTGCGGCGCCGAGGGGCCGCCGCCAGCGGCGCCTGTGGGTGCTGCGCGGCCGTCTGGCTCCTCAACCCCCTGCCCATGGCCGTGTCCAGCCGGGGCAACGCGGAGGCGCTGGTGGCGCTGCTGGTGCTCGCCACCCTGTACTGGGTGGAGGCGGGCAGCGTGGGTAAGGCCGCCGTGTGCTACGGGCTGGCCGTGCACATGAAAATATATCCCCTGACCTACGCGCTGCCCATAGCGCTCCGCCTGCGCACGCGGCCGGGCGGCGGGGAAGGGGCGCTGGATGCGGGGGGTGACAAAACGGTGACAAAGTTCACGTTTATGGCGCGCCTCTGGCACCTTTTTGTAAACGTGCTGAACCGCGACGTGCTGCTCTTTGGAACGATTGCTGGATCGGTGCTGGCTGCCTTGGCTGTGGTATTTTATCACCTCTATGGCTGGGAGTTTTTGGAGCACGCCTACCTGTATCACCTGACCAGGAGGGATATTCGTCATAACTTCTCTCCCTATTTCTACATGCTGTACTTGACAGCAGAGAGCAAATGGAGTTTTGCCCTTGGGCTCGCAGCTTTCCTGCCCCAGCTGCTTTTGCTCCTGGTTGTGTCCATAGCGTTCTACAGAGACCTTGCCTTCAGTTGTTTCCTACACACCGCTATTTTTGTGACTTTTAACAAAGTATGCACATCCCAGTACTTTGTATGGTATCTCTGCCTTTTACCCCTCGTAATGCCTACTATTAAGATGTCCTGGTGTCGGGGTGTGCTGCTTCTCTCTCTGTGGTTCATTGGACAAGGCCTGTGGCTTAGTCCTGCATACTTTCTGGAGTTCAAAGGATATAACACTTTCTTATTGATATGGTTGGCAGGCTTGCTTTTCCTTTTAATTAATAGCCTCATAATTGTTCAGATTATTTCACATTATCAGAAAGAAACACAAGTTGCAAAAAACCGAAAACAACAGTAATGAACTGACCAAAAGCCAGAAACAGCCCTACTCTCCTTGATAAGGCATCATGTCTCACCAGCACTTTGTTTAACAGAAGCGCATGTAAGTTGTACTAAAGGACATTGTATGTAAATGTTACTGTTTCAGGGCCTTGAGAGCACTGGTTGACCTCGGGTACCCTGAGCAGCCCCAGTCCTGCCCTGAACAGTGTGAGCAGGTGTCGCTTGCTCTTGGGTGGGTCTTACAACTGCATTGCAACCCTTTCTGCCTCCAGCCCTGTGTGCTCCCACTCCTGGCTGGAATCCCTGGAAGTACCCTGGACCAGTTCACCACTTAACCAGGTTTGGGGCTCTGATGGATGGGCTCTACCCATCTGCACTGTCTTCACCTGCCACCTCCAGGGACACTGTGACTGTGCCCTGCTTTTTGACCTTTGTGCTGGGGTCACCCTCAGTTCCTGCTCATACTCCCTCATGAAGGTGCCTTTTTTCTCATTCTCAGTCTGCTTGTTGAGGACCTCAGCCTTTGTCTAGAATAACACAGAAGATTATGAAGGTGGAGTTTGATTATAAAATTGGTGTTTGACAGTTTTGTACATTCCAGTAGGTCAGTGGGGTGTTTGGCAAGGCAATTGCTCAACATTTACAGTGGGATTTATTTTTCTTTTGTTTTCACAGTAACATTTTAGTTACGTACTGTTTGTGGTCTGTACCTGGTCTTTATGTCGTTAACTCCCAGAGACTTGTAATTTATTTTAGGATTCAGATATGCCACTTTTTCGCTTATTTTTGCATATTCTGTTTTGTTTGAATTTTTGATTTGAATTTGGATTTGTTCCCCTTGCCATGGAGGAAGATTTCCCCATATACCTGTCTTGGATAATGAGATTTATAAAGTTTAAATATTTGTTTCTCCCTGCCATGATCTAGAAAACAGGCCACTGCCTTAAGTTTCAGTTAATATACGGTTATAGTGGGTGTTAAGAATAGCAAATGCAAAGAGGCAGAGTACAGTTAGAATGGCACCTGTATCCCAAAAGCACTAGACTTTATACCAAAGCAGTAATTGGAAATGTAGTTTATTACTGGTTCTGTTTCTCTGCTATTAAAAAGAAATGAAAAAATTAAATGAGTTGAGGACATGGATCAGTTTCCCAGAAGAAAAGGGAAGTTTTGAAATAGGAAGCTCTACAACCTGTCAAAACAGACTTATTCCCTGAGGAGACACAAGAAAATGTGGAATTGAGTGCCAGGTGATAGAGAGAGGAGAGCAGAGCCATTTTGAAATCAATACTCTCAAGAACATCCCACAAGAGGTCTGATGTACACAGCTTTTGACACAGGTGGAAACTGACAATGTATTTTAATAAAATCTAGTTTAAGTAGTCATATGCCAAATACAAGAATTTTCATATTTGCCTCACCTTTTAGTTACATCCAATGTCAAAGTTAAACCCCTAGTTTGTAACAGAGCAGGGCTTCAAGGCAAAACAGCTTCAACCACTTGGTGGAATTCCCAGTGAATTGGGAAAGGGTATGGCCAAGTGGATTTGCCGTGCTGCCTCTCTGAGCCCTGGTGTCTCCTGGGGCAGCCCTCTTCCTCAGGACTGCAGTGACTTCCAGCTACCTCACGCACAGGATTTCCTTTGCTAGTTGTAGTGCTACCTTGTGAGATTGAATTACAGTATTTTGATCTGTGAACTTTTCCAATTGCTTCTTAGCCCCGTTGAGGTGGCTACATGAAAGGAGAGGAAGCCCCTGAGCTCTCACTCCCCAGAGCCAAAGGGCATGTTACTAGGAGGTGTGACCATGTCTTTATAATACTCTGGCCCAATTTGGATATTTTGATGTATTAGAAAGAAGGATGATTTCCCTGTGATTTCCGTGGTCAGAGTATTGGGGGGTGTTTCTGCTCCCCCACTGGGAAGCTTTTCTCTGCAATCTGCATTCTCATTTGCCTTCAAGATGTGAAAATCCTAACAGCCTCTTTGTAAATCCAGAAATTGGATGAGGCAGTGGATATTCTTTTGACTGTCTTCATTTTTTGGGGCAGACGTGGTACTAATTTCCTTCCCCTGGCTTTGTCTGGAATGAAGAAAGTTTTATAGCACCAGGTTGTCTACATCTTCCACTAGAGGCGTATCAATCAAAAAACTGGTGGCATAAGCCACTTGCACACTGTTTAGCTTTATATTAATCAGCAAAACATTTTGTGTGTGCTGTGAGTGTGTCAAGTAGAAGTGTCCCGTGTGGCTTTATTCTCCAAGGCAGAGTTGGACATACCCAGTTTCAGTAGAAGGCTGAAGAGGCTCTTCTGTGTAATACTTCTGCTCACCCCATCCTGATGTCCAGGCAATGGCTCATTTTCCTTTGAAACTGATCTTCCATTATCCATTACACATTTTCCTGGTCCGAAAAGTGTGTTTTCTTTCCCCAGAGCAATGTTCTGTATCTCTTTAACAGACTTACTTGTGCTGTTTGCAGACATTTCCACACCTCTATTTTTCCCTTACTGTTGGCAAAGAAAGCAAATGTAAGCCAAAAGGCATTTCTAACCTTCAAAAGCTTCCACAAAAATCAGCATTTTAAGTAACTGTATTCATGACAATTTTTTTAGATAAGAAGTAATTTCCTTATGAAAAAATACATTCTTGACTTGTTAATAGCTAAATCATTTTGAGAAGGCAAATTTTCCAGCAATTCTGCATCATTTTTCAGAATACAAATTCTGAAGCAGCAACAGGAACTGAAGGGTACCTTCCCTTTGCAGGTCAGTACCAGTCCTGCAATGATGATTTGAGAAAGCCATGCATAAGCAAGTTATAAAAAGGCTTTTAAAAACACCTAGATTTGCAGTCATCATTTTAATAATCCAGGATGAGTCCCTCTTTTTACAGTTTTCTAGATCACCCAAATGTGTTTACAATTCAGAAGTAATTCAAGTGATTCATAAAAAGCTGGATAAGAGAAATGAACCAAAGGAGACAAACAAAAAGATATTTGAGAGTTTAGATCTTGCAAATTGCTTTTAAAAAATTACTCGATAGTTAAATGGAATTGAATAACTTTATTCATAAAAAAGGGCTAAAGTAATTTAATGGAGTACCAAGTAAGTTACAGTTCTTGAACAAGTTATGGTGAATAGTTATGATGCCCTTAAAATTTACCAGATTTATTTCCTATGAAACATTTATTGCGTATGATGCGGTTCACATTATTTTGCTTAATAATTTTAAGTATCTGAATGTTAGTGTTACTTCCTTGCCATGGGTTGCAAAACTGTAATGCCAACTACTTTTTTTTAAAAGGTTGAAGTGCCCATTGAAGTATGTCTCATCTGCAGAAATTTTTCGTATTGCACTGAAACCAATCCTTAAGCACAAAGTACAGGATATGAAAGAGAAAGGGAAAAGAAGAATCGAGAAAAGTAACATTTTTGCCTTGCTTTTTACACTGTAGCCTGTTGTCCAAGGACTCATGAGTGGATTCTCAGGTGACTTCAGGCAAAGCTCAGCATTTAATAATGACTTGCTTTAAAATTTATAAATGCAATTATTCAAAAAGCAGAGTAAGCAAAAATATAATAGTATTTCGTTCAGTTTTAGTGTGAGGATGCTGCATTACCATCTATGACACAACGTACTTTGTCCTTATCAAGTAACTTTCTTGTGTATGTGTTACTTGCATTGTGTTGACTCCTGTAATAGTAAAGAAAGCAATTAGGTGTGCTAAACTGAGCTCGTCAGTTATATCTTTCAAAGAAACCATGAGGTTTTTATATTTAATAGCAAGGGGAAGCTCCAACATTTTTCATAACGTTGTATAGAGAAGGTAAATGTTAGACGAGAATAAATTATGAATAAATGGTTTGCTTTTTTCATCTGAGAAGAATGAGTCATCTACTTCAAAAGAGCTGCACAAATACATAGTGAACACAGGGAACTTCAAAATATATGAGGTATTCCTCATATATTTGCCAAAGACAGCTGCAGAATGCATGTCCTACTGATAGCAGCTTTATGGAATAGGATTACCCTGAATTTAGGACAAACACTTTACTCAGAGTGAAACCAAACCACTGAAGCAATTGTCTTGCTTAAGAGCATATTTATGTGCACTATACTCAAGCCCAAACAGAAGCAAAAAGAAAAGTCTCGGTCAATACACCTTTGAATAACATTTTTCAGAACTACCCTGTCTAAAACGGATTCCTTAGATATTTATTCTATTTAGCACTCGGAATCTCTCGTGACTCGAAAAATGAATTACATAAATTTTGATGCATATGGAAAATAAAACCATATGCTGCAGGGATCTTGAGGTGTAATAGACACACTAAAGAACCAACTAATAATATATTTGAAGGTGCACATTCCACCAGTATCCTGATGTTCTTCATTATAAAAATCTGCACTAGTCACATTTGTATAGGAGACTTGTTTCAGTCTTTATGCATGATGAATGAGGTCAGAAACCTACATTTTGTACTAGGGAAAGTATCAGAAATATAAAAATTTCTCTTGATGCAGGACCATTGTTTTGAGGTTTTTTTAAATTATATTTCTTTTAAGACATTAATAAACTGATGCAATAAATTCATGCAACTGTTGCGTGCATTTTTAATAGCTGGTATGTCTCTTTTTCTTTACTATGGTGAAGAAGACCAAAATCTGTCATTTTTTAATGGTGTAAGTTTATAGTACTTTGAGCAGAATTCCTCATGACCCCTTTGTGGTACATGCTGAGAGGGGTAGGGGCTTCTGCAAAGAGGTTGCTTACTGGGGTGCAGTCTTACTTAATGTGTAGATAAAGCTTTAACTGCAGTGTCTTATTATTCTTAGAGCTCAGCTTTCAGACATTAATGATCTTTTCAGATAAAATATTTCATAGCTTGCACATGAAGAAATTACACATGTGAGATCCTCCCTGTTTTTCATGGAAGTTGGTGGAGAAGCCAGCTACAACACCTGTGGGAGAAATGTCTAAAAGAAATGTCTGTATCTGATTAGCTACAAAGACAACTTCAGCCTTGGAAATCAGCTGAAATGCAGGCAAATTGAGCAGTAAGCCCATACTGTGAAATTCCCATTATTTATATGAAGAGTATTCGATCAAAAGTGCTTTCCCATTTTCCTGCTGTAAAATGGGGTCTTGATAGCAATTGTCAGGGTGGATGAATATGACTTTCCTTCCTTCATATTATCATAAGAGGGGCTGTAGAATGTTATATCCTACAGTAGCACTTGTGGAGTTGTACAGGTGTGACTTGCATAAGCTATTATTAGACTGTATTGTTGGTGTAGCAAGAGGTTATTAGTAAGCAGTTCCTCTGAACCTGCTTTTTGAAGGTTAACTCAAGTAAAATCTGATTCCTGCTTCACAAGTCAGCAGCTGTGTTAGTAGAGATGGTACTGTTTTGGTAGTAATTTTCCAAGGAAAACTGCACTCTATGGCCCATATGCTTCCACTCTGTGCAAAAGAACATTAATTCAAATCCCCTGGTGATCTGACAGTCAACATTTTTTTAATCTATCCCATGTCCCTCCCACTGATCCAATAGATTGAATTAGCCAGAAAGCAGGCTTAGAAAATGAAGTGGAAAACAAAGTATTATTATCTTCCCCTTATTTTCCACCCCGCATAGTGCGAATACGTGGAGTAATTAAGATTACCTTTTGGAAGAAGAGTCCCACTTGAGTTTGTTGTTAGAGTACTTTGTTAATATAAAGTATTCTACCCAAATGCTCCTGAGGGAAAATTGACTGGTTGGGCTACATGGACTTTTGTCAAATGATAAAGCTACTGATAATTTATGTCAGCTTCAATATTAGCACTATTTTGTCATATCTTTCTGACATATATACATATATATATATATGTGTGTGTGTGCGTGTGTGTGTGTAGAACAGAGTAACTAAAAATAACAATGCCTGTAAACTCTACTTTCAGGCTTTCCTTACTCAAAGATTTTGGAGGACACATACAGCCATATACTCACTGAAAGAGAGCAAATGCTGTATCAGAGAGAATTAATAATTAATTAATAACTAATTATGTTGTTCCCACAGCTGACATCTTCCTGCAGAAAGTAGCACCTTTTTTTAATACACAGTCTGGAAATTCACACGCATAACAAGTACTTCACCTTAAAACTGTCAGATGTATTTGAAAATAGATTTTAATTACCATTAGCACTTCCAAGTTTAGTGCTGGCATCAGCCAGCCTGTTAATTCCAGCACTACAGGAACTGAAGTCATGACCAATTTTCCTTCATGCTCTAATAAACTGGCTGATTAAGTATAAGAAAGTTTGTTGTTCAGAGTGAACCAAATGTTGTTTGTTCACTGGAAAGAAATATTGCATGGCAAGGACCGCAATTTACATATGCAGGATGGAGCAAAGTGATCAAGAAACAAGGGCAAAAAGTGAGGCCCCAGAGACCTTGACTGTTGTCTTGCCTCTGCCACTAATTTATCATTAAGAAGTGATTGCAGCTTGCTGAGCTGTTTGCCTTTGCCACTTGTGATGGCTTGATACATTTAATTGACACCGTATTTGAGCCAAGATGTCTTCTAATCTATTTCTGTAACACACTGCCATAAGTGATTGCAGTCTTGTTTGAAACAATTATAAGTGACTGGCAGTAAGCTGTAAACACTTTAACGAGAGACATTTTGATTAAAAAGTATCCAACTTTTTTTTTCTTTTTTTTGCATATATTTAAACCTTTTGTGGGCTATGTTAGGCTCTCGTGCATTCCAGCATTGCATTTTTAGGAGAGTGTGTATTACTGTTGAAGCTAAATGAAGATCTGGAAGCAGATAATATAATTCGTGGTAAAAAGCTAGACAATTTAGAAAAATAATTTAGAAAAATTATAGTGAGCTGATACCATAATTAAATAAGATTTTATTATTACTGGTCTGCTTAGATTGCACTGGAAATTTATATTGAAAATTTATTGGGAAAATGAAACAGCAGACAACTCTGCAGCTGGCATAAATCGCTACCTCAGATGTGAGAGATAATGGCTCAGTAACTGTGTCTGTATATTCATAAAAAAATATATTATGATGTTATCCAAGAAAGAAGTTACTAATTGTGCAGCACTGTGAAGGCAAATTACAATTCTGCATTCATATACTGGTGAAATGATTTCTTTTCCTGGATCTTTCTCCAAAGCTTTTGTTAAAAGAGGCACAGACTACCAAATTGAAATCTTGACCAGATGTGCTGTGTCAGAAGCAGTTACAGGGAGCTCTACATTTGTATCAGCCTTGTAGGCTTCCTGAACAAGTGCTGGCTGAGTGCTGGAGGCCCTGTCAGTGGTGGGAGTGCACAGATGCAAACTTCCCCATAGCGTGCCCAGAAGTGATTTCTCTACAGTTCTTAAGGTACCCTGATGTTGCCTTAATCTATACTATATCACTGTATATATCTCCTCATAAGTCTATACGTGTCTTAAAGAGATATATATACCCTATAGAACCAAATATATCCTCATCTGTAATAGTGCAGCAGCAAATTCAGGGACTTCATGCCCACCCTGACTGGATAAACGTCTGTTAAGGATACAGGAAGAGGCCCCTTTTGGTTTACAGGGCCTGAGAGGGTCAGTCAGGCCTGAGAGTGGAGGAGTAGTGGACTGAATGCCCTCTAGAAGGAAGGAGTGAAGGTCTTAGCTCTCCCCAAAAGACAGTTGGGCCCTTGCAGATTAATTAGTAATGAAAATGGGAAATAAATCTTCTCCCAATGTTGGAGACACAGGACACTGACGGTGCTAAGTTTCATGGTTATGGAACAACTGATGCAAATACATAGAAAAATATGTCAGGGGCTATTAAATACTAAAACCATGTTCTCTGGTCTTGGGGATTTAACAAGCTGCAAATCATGGTGAACTAGGGAAATATTTCTAGGCAAATCTCACTTCTGTGTGGTTTTCCTCTGTATCTGTTGCTGGCCACATTTGGAGAAGGATACTGGTCTGATTCATGATAGTTGTTCGTAGATTCTTAACCACACAAGCATCCCCAGCAGAGCACTCCCATAGCCAAATGTGCTCCCTTACTTGGCTAGGCCCTTTATTTAACCCCATATCAAGCTGTGTGTCAGATAAATCCTAAGTTCTGGGCCTGGGCATCTGCTTGCCCTTTTCTTCCAGAGCAGATGCTACCAGACTGTGCCAGTAAACCATCACTGCATCTTGTTTCACTGGTATTTCACTGATGATGGTTAGCAGCTGGTAACAGATTGATAGGTGTGAAGGGGAGAAAAGGGAAATCAAAGCTGACAAAAGGGATCTGTGTGATCAAAAAGAGGTAAGGCCAGGTAATTAAAAAGAGCAGGCCAGGTAATTAAAAAACAGGTAGATTGTGACATCTTATTAGGCCAGGTTAATTCAAGCAACCCAAACCCCTGGAGCTTGGCTGCCTTCTCTCCGAAAAGGAAACCATAGCTTTTATGGGACTTCATATGTTTTCAATGTGAAGAAAAGAAAGTCAGGGAGTGCAAGGGAGAAACAGATAAATTGGCAAAACTCCAGTTACCTGTACTAATAATGTCTTGTGTAATTGCAAAATAAAATTAAGATCCAGCCCTTAGCTGAAATTGTCTTCTGTTACGACAATAGTTTACCTTTAGCTCTGGAATGGTATGTACTTCTGTCTAGGATGATTTGCTTAGCCTGTAGTTTTGGCTGAAGAAAATAAGTAATTTTTTATCAGAAAGTAAACCCTTTCTACAGACTACTGCAGTTGAAAAGGCATATAGTTAAAGAGTTTGGCAGATTTGCCATCTAAAACATGATTTGAGTAAAGAGGAAAAGGCAGCATTCCAAGTATAGCCAGTGATGCCTGACCTGGATTGACTCATGCTGAAAAATTGTTTAATCTCAGGAATTCAAGCCAGGCTGAAAACAGCTGTTGTGCTGGAGAGACTGGAGGTCTGGTCATACCTGGGCTTGTGGCAGATGTCTTTGGTAGGTCCAGACTCCTCAGAGACACTTCCTCCAGGTATTGTGCATGTGCCTTGTTGCACTCCTTCCCTCTGTCTAACCCACAGCATGGCATCTGCTGGCTCACAGGGAAAGCAGCAGTCAGATTTTAGCCTCCTGCTCCCCAACACTTCCCTGTGAGAACAGCCGAGCGTGCCATTGAAATGTGACTTTGGACAAAAGGAATTCACTTGTGTTCCCAGTGTTTTGAATGTAAGAGTTAAAAGAAACTTCACTCTATGTGGTATAGCTCGGGACTGCTCATATATTACTTTTGTGACCACAGCCACTAAGACAATTCTTTACTGTGACACAACTCTCATCTAAATCCTGTGTCTTACATCTGATGACTCTGTGTAGATGTGATCCTGAGGTCTTTGAACCTGGTGGCAACGTTAACCCAGTGCAAAAGATTGCTCTCTATTTCTCTGTCATTTGTTGGTTCTGATTTTGCACAGATCCCCTGAAAATTCAAAGAAAGTTGTTGAATGCTTCCTTGCAATCTGGAATAGATTACTGTTGGGAAAGTTTCTGCTTTTGTCTAAACCAGATTTTTTTGTTTAATTATTCTCACACTAGCACATTTTCTGTCATTTGCCTGCAGGCAGGCTACCTCTGACTGTGCATGGGTGCCGCACTTGACTCTTTCATCACACCTGGAGCAGATTGTTCTGCACTTCTGAGAGGCACCTTGACCTGTTTTACACATTGAGGTTAGAAGCCCAGCAAGAGACAGCAAAGGTAAACAGTTTTGCTCACATGATGTTTGGAAATGCCTTCTTTAAAGCCACTAGTTAGCAATGAGATTTGCTGCACTTTTTTCTCCTTGCTTCACACTCACATACTATTGGCTTTGCTTATGCCTATGCAGAAAGAGAAATTTTCTTACAGATACATTACAGACAATTTACAGTTCATGCAAAAATATATTTTTGTTACAATTCATCAAGGCTAAAACCATATTAATTTAGCAGTTTGGAAAATTAAAATTTGATCTTTAGTGTTGATTAGTAGATGGCATTCTGTCTAAATAGGAGGTGTGAGCTGGAAACTTAGCTGCTTGAAATTTGAGCATTCCTTGGACCTAAATTAAAGTGTATTTTCAAAAACTGATAAACTAACACAATTACTTCTCATCAAGCTAAGGTGCTAGAACTATTTCCAGTGCTCTGACTGCAGGACAGATCAGAACACTTTACAAAGGAATCATGATGCATTAGTCGCTGAATATGCATAGCGTTTAGCAGCTTAAAGGTCAAATATATTCATGAGAACATATAATCTTATGTGTGTTTGGTGAATGAATAAGAAAAAGGTGCCCATTAGAGAAGAGGAGAGTCAGAATATTGAAAAAAAAGTATGACACGCTTTTACATGGGTATTACAGATGTTATTCCAATAACAGATGTCTGCAAAGCAGTTTCAAGAAAACTAAAGAATATACTTCAGCCATGAGAATTTAAATAGGTACTATGCTGCCATATGGCATAGCTGTTTTCAAAGCAAAAGTAAGGTTTTTTTCTTTTCTGGGAGACCAGATGGCAAAGAGGTTGGTATCTAGAAACTGTCACACCTAGATCATCAGTATCAGTCAGTTGCATGGGACAGCAAGTAATTTTAATCTGGTAGCTGTTCAGTAGTTTATACAAATGTGTGCATTTATTTCCCAAACAAATACAAAAACATATAGTAAGATCCTTGTGATAAATTAAACATGCTTTTGTGCAGTATTGACAAGTCACAATTTGATGTACCAGAAATGTGAGCTATCCCTTTTAACGAGAAGTGATCCTTCTATCTTCAGGGACTTATCAGTAACATGTGTAATGTGCAAACCTTCCCTGTGAGAACCCAGACTCCAGCACTGCTGACCAAACACCTTCCAAAAGCATTACATCCATTAAAATGCCTTTTATGTTGCTGGAGCAGATGAGAAAGAATTGATAACAACATAGGATATCACCCAAAGCAGATAATAAATGCTGTATTTGTGATTTGTCTCCTATTAAAGACTCCAGCACAAGCTGCCATGAACAGAAATTCCATGACAAGGTGTGAGCAGATCTCAGTGAAGTTGTTAAAGCATGTCAACTTTTGTAATTTAGTTCAGAGCAGTAGGGAAGTGAGTTCTCCTAGCTGTCCCCATTCTACCCTGTGCTGGTTTGCATCACAGGGTGCAAATACATTGGAGTTTTGTCAGGATGTGTTTGCTGTGTGTCAGTGTGAAGGGGAACTTCCTTTCTCCCACTAGCAGGGACATAGCAGTTCAATATAGACCAATAGCGACTGGGTCAAGGAAACTCCAGTGGTTATATTTTGACAAATTTGTGTTTCCAGTTCAATATCTATTACCAGAAAAATTAAGCAGAAAATACAGCAGAACCTTGAGATTTTCGTCAATTAAAAAAAAACCACAAAACAAAAACCATTAAATCGATAGTAGACACAGTAATTCTGACTATCATCAGTCAAAAATATCAATTCTTTTTTTGTCCTTGAAACAAAATATTTTTTCTGATGTTTCCTTGTCAGTTTTAGATCAGGATTTCCTGGATTGGCCATTGACATGAGAAAAAATTATGCAAGTTAAAAAAAGAGAAACATCCAACACAGAAAAGCAAACAATCTTTTCTTTAAAAGTCTTTTTTTTTTCTAGACTAAACCAAAAACATCTGATCCAATCTGCTTCTGAAAATCTTCTGACAAGCTGCTACATTTCCTTTCATTTAATTTATTTACAGAGTTACTTCTTATTAACATATTGGAGAAGTTTCATGACTTCCTATTTGGGTGTTCTGCCCAAAATGCACGCAGATAGTAAATGGTAATTTGTCACAAGAACTGGGGATGGAGCAATGTTTTTTTAGTTCCTAACTCCCCTTTCTGATTCCAATGGAACAGTGGTCATGTCACTCCTTCTGTTGCCAGCTGGCCACAGAACTACAAAAGCTAACAAGTGATAGAGGTTTCCATCTGAAAAAGCACACTGAAGACATTGTTATTGCCAGAATAAATTTGGTTACAAGTATTACAACTAACCAGAATACAGAGAAAAATAAACCTGTGATATGTCAAACCCATCATCTGAGCCTTTTTACTCAACAGCCATTTAGAAAAAGAAATAGTAATCAAGTGCCTCTGAGGAGGAGTTTTACCAATTCCTTGTTTTCTTTTTCATTTTTACTTCATCCACTACAGTGTATTCTTATTCATTCTAAAAGGTCCTTCATCTTTTCAGTTTTGTTATGTTCCCCATTATATCCTGTAATTTTATTTTCTGATGGTCTATTTATAAATTTAATCAAACACACACAAATAGTTACTGTAGATAATGCAATTGAACTTCATTAAAAACTGCAGGAAATTATAATAGCATTATTGTGCACCAGAGTGGAAAGACATTGCTGCTCTGTATTGCTGCTTTTCTGATAACATACTTATTATCCAAATTACATCTTAAAATATCATATCCATTAATTGTATATGGGTTTATGTCACACTGGCAATTAACCTGTTTACATCATTAAATTCAGCCTTGGACTAAGCTCTGCATCTAAGTTAACTAGTTATCTTTAGGCCTCAGCAACCATTCTGCTTCCTTTAAATCAGATCACTTGTTGTGAAACTTAAATACTGTCTACAGAATTTTATCCAAGAATTGTCCAATAGTCTGACTTGTGGCTAAAAGATATCATACTTGTAAAAATATTTTTCTGGTCTTACAAAACCATTTAATATACTGCAATAAATATTTGGTGTATTTACCATACAGTCATCCAGTGAAAGCCTCATATTCTAATCTTTTGATGTAGATAGTCTGTAGAAAGTAGAAATACTGTTCAACATGTTGGACACAAATGATGGATCACATCATGAGAGGGACCCCTGCCTTCTCCCTTTCATTTGCTTGGAAAGGAGCCAGGTCCCACTGTGGACAAGATCTCTGTCTGTGAAACAAAATCTGAGGGCACAAATGTCTAAGTGGCCATTTTCTCTGCTTGCACTCAAGGCTGCTGTGCACAGAATGGGCACACAGTACATTAAAACAAATAGCTGATGTCTGAAACATTGCAAGACAATTGAGCCAAGCTGAACAACTTCACAGCAATTTCCACACAATTCTTCTCTGAAAAATTCAAACCTCTTCTTCAATACAGAAAAAAAATCGGCTTTCCTTGATGGGAAAGGAAAAACCTTTGTCTAAAGAATTCTTTGTAATGAGTTCTTTACAAACAAGGTCACCTCAAACTACAGCCCACTCTGTCCATTGCAAGAGGATGATATGTGTCTGTGAATGACCAAGTTACATTTGTGCAGGACTGTTGTGGCTGTAAGAGAACAGTGCAGTCTTGCCCACAATGTTCCTGCTGCAGCAGGTCCTTAGAGGGTATGAATATAGTTCACAAACTGGCTATGGGTTCTACTCATTTGTTTCAGATTAAAAAATTATCATGTTTGTCGTTCTGTGTAAACCAGCAGGTTTTTCCTTTCTTGCAAGGTTCTGCATATGATTCTCAAGACATTGCTTGCATGATATAAAACCTCCATCTGTAACACCTTAAAACTCCTTGGAGGATGCTAGCACATATCTACTTCCTTCTTTAAATTTCAGTGATACCAAATTTCTGCCTTTAAAAAGAAATACAAATATAGAGATATTGGAAAATTCTAGTTACTGTACATTCTTTCAAATCCCTTCCTATGTTGGTCTAGTTTTTGGAATATGCTTGAAATATGAAATCAGATTTATCTGTTATGTTTTAAGTAGCTGGCATTTACCTTTTTTTTTTTTTTCATTTAAATTAGATGTTTAAAAACATTCAAGAGCATTCTGTGAAAGGTTGTTCTTCCTTGATGCTCTCTTTAATAGTGAGCAGTATGGCTATACACATAAGAGTTATTCTCAAAATATATTTGGCCACATATTAACAGAGTTCCAGGAAATAGATCCCCTCAAAATATGTCAGAGCTTCCCAAACATTTAACACTCTGTCAGAAATCCAAGGCTCAGTTGTCCTGACAGCCCTTCTGGGCATGTTTCTATGAAGGCAGCAAAGTTCAGATGCTGCTGCAATTTCCATGGCTTAGCCTTTACACCTGAACTAAGGGATATTTTTTTCTCCATTTTCCACGTAGATCAAGTCAGGAGGCAGAAGAAATCTTAACTGCAACACACTCAGCCTTCTGTTCACCTGAGGAGCTGAAACCGTATGAGTTGGCAGGGCAAACAAACGTGATGCAGCTGCAGCATCCCTGGAAAAATGCATGGTATTGGAGTAAAGGTGAAGCTGGGACCTGAAAGGTCATGAAAGCTACAAATCTGCTGAGCATCACTGGCAGCAATTTTAACTGAACAAGTCAAGCAGAGAACTAGGGGTTATTTATAACACAGCCCAGTACAAATTGGGTGACACTGACCACAGTGACCCATGCAGCCCTGGAGGTTTCTCACCTGCAGCCTGGGAGCTTGGAAGACTCCAAAACTCTTTACGTTTGCACCAATATTAGGGGCCACTCCTGTGTCAAATCCGCAGAAACTCCAATATTGCTTTTCTCTAAATTGGAACTTTGCCCCTCAAATACTGATTTTTTTAGAAGTGACCACCAAATTCTGTCTCTTTCTTCATGAGAAATAACAGGGGTAAGACTGCTGAGCGACTGCCTGTCTTTTCTGGCTCTGTCCAATTAAAATCTCTTTTGCAGTATTTTTATTGTTAGATTTTTTTCCCACTTTATTTAGGTTTGGAAGGTATTAGAGTGTTCAAGTGAAATGTTAGAAGAGAAATCTGAAGTATACCTTTCAGTGAACAGTACACATGCATTATTCATTCAAATTTATCAAATTAGGCAGTGAGGTGACAATCTTTTAAAAGAATTAAATATATGGTCAAGTGTTTGTAAATTAGCAACCATTCATCCTTATTCTTCAATGGAGTGTGCAATGTTCTGCATAAAATTAGAAGACTTGTCTTTCAAGTAGATCCAACCATTTGATTTATTTTATAAAATGGTTTAAAGGAGACAAAATTTACAATGCTTTCCCATAATTTTTGATTCAGTCAAGGGAAAATCATTATTTTTGGAGTATATATTATCTATTTCATATATATCTACTGCTCTGGTTGGGTCTGGCAAGAAAAAATCTCTGTAAATCAAACAATAAAAGAGTGACATTTAGAAACTGCAAATCTGAAGGAGAAATATATTGCTGTTCTATTAAGGAGCTATACTAGCTGCCAGCTTCTACAAAAACTGGAAAGTTGCCACTCCACATGCTTAGTATCATACCGGCATTGAAACAACTTACATTGCTGTTAGAAAGATCACTGAAAGTGTCTCTTCTGTCTGTACTTAACTATGTGTGAGACCAACAACAGCAATATAACACCACACTAATGGCTTGAGACCCTTGAGAAATACAAAACCGATATCAAAGGTAAAAGCTGAAAGAAATTAACAAATTGTAGAGGTGAAGCTCACCGAAATAAATTAGGAAGGTAGTCCTGACCCAAGTAGCAAAATTTCCATAATGAAGAGGCTGCTTGAGTCCTTGTATGTCCATGCCTTAGTCTGGCATGGGAATAATTCTCCTTTTGGGTTAACTGTATTCAAACTACAAAAGATAGTTACAGCTTTGTCATGATGCAGTAGTCTTCTCAAATTGAGCAATATCCTTTGAGTATTTGGGAAATATCTGATTCATATTTATCATATTAGACTTCTTTATGTTATGTGCATGAAAAACTCAACTCCAAATTAAAGAAGTCCATGTAGAGAAAAATTAAACAGGGAGTAAAAGAATCTCACTATCCCCCTCTCTTTTTCTGTTCCCCATGGTGCTTAGGAAAATGACTCAAAGCCAAATATTTCTGTGGGGTGTGCTGTTGATCAGACTGTTCTATCTAAGGAATCCAAACTTGGCAGCTGCTTTTGGTGCCATCCCTTCATTTGCTCTCTTGGCAATCTGCTCTGCCTTGTAACATCCTGTGGAAGAAAGGAGGAAGGAAATGAGAAATTACTCATGACTGTGGGCTAGAAAAGCAATAGCAATCATGAAGTGCTTTTGCATGATCGATTTATTAGACACTTCGGTTAGCAGATTTCACTTATGGAAAGCCTGCTTGGGTCAGAACTTCTCCCAACCCATCTTGTGAAACTCTTCTGAAATCAAAATGGTGCAGAGATGTGATTCTGCTCAGAGAGGAGCCCTTTTTTTCTGTGAGTGGGTTTTACTACCTCTCTCAGTCCTCATACTACTGAAGTATTCATTGAAAAATAATTTTCCACTGAGGTTACAGAGATCTCGTTCACCACATTTTTGTTCTCACTGGCATTGGCCAGTGTGGATACTGTCAGAGGCCTGAGCAGAGAAAGCTCAGGCATATTTGCTGCAGTTTGGGACAGAGAGAAAACTTTCTCACGGTTCTACTAGGATTGTTGTGAGAACAGCAAAATACAAGAATGTAAACACATACTATTCCTAGGAAGCCAATAGCTTTGAGAGGTGTTACTTCTGTTAACCAATAATATGATACTTGAGTCCGTGTGTTATAAAAGACGTGGGATTTTGAATACAGTTAGTTGAAGTAGTTGAAGCTGAACCTGTGTCTCGGACCTCTTTGTATGCCACTGCCCCTCCAGTCCCCGGGAGAACAGTGACAGGCCAGAATGTGATAATTCTGTTTGATGACAAATGCAGATATTTTGATTCTAGAGTGAAACCAGAAGAAAAGATATGTCTCAAGATATGTTTGGAGTGTTGTGGGGGAGCGGGAAGAAAGGCAAGATAGTGAGAGTGATCATTAGTGCTGTCTGAGTACAGTCATTGATGTTGAAACCAGAGCAGTCTCTTGAATATCAGATTCAGAATTCAGATTTAAAAAAAAATACTTTGGCTCTTTCATATGGAGAGGAAGAAGGGCAGGAAAGAAGGGGGCATGCCTACTCTCACTATAGAACACTGAGTGCATCCTGTCTCCTGCTGCTCCTAGCCTCACACCAACCACTCAGTCTCCTGCTCTCCCCAGCGAAATCTCCGCAGAAGATTTTGTTGAAAGGCTCCCTATCAGTTCTTGTTGTTCTTGATGTAATTTCTTCCATGTCATATCCTGATCTGGCACTGGGATGGGTGTCATTTCTTTGTCATCAGGGGAGCACAGAGTCTTATAAAATCTCATGCCAATATCATATTGCCTATTTTTAGCTCTGCTATATAAGAAAAGCACAGAGGAGTTGGTGCTGTCATTTCTGTGAGATCCATGCATGGTCACCAGTTTAACAACTTTATTTTTACCTACCCAGGGAATCACATGAAATCATGATAAAATCATTTTTCCCTTCCTCCCTTACCTAGCTGTGAGATCTCTGTGGGGGAGGAGAGGG